>OFHU01000855.1:0-39576 GCA_900245905.1 Lacerta viridis
GTACAAAAGATAAAATTTTGAATTAGTTTGCCACCCCACCTTTGCCTGTGGTCAGGCCCACCATTGGATATAACTCTCTTAAGGGAATGCATCCCTTAGGCTAAAACATTTCCCCCTACCACTGTGTTTCACCTCATGAGAAGAGAAGACTCCCTGGAAAAGACCTTGATGTTGGGAAAGATGGAGGGCACAAGGAGAAGGGATGACAGAGGATGAGATGGTTTGACAGTGTTCTCAAAAGCGACTGGCATGAAGTTTGGCCAAACTTGGGAGGCAAGTGGAGATAGGGGTGGCCTGGCTGCTCTGGTCCATGGGGTCACGAATAGTCGGACATGACTGAACGACTGAACAACAACAGTGTTTTACAGTTCTTCCACACACGTGGCTTTTCCCACAAAGCACTGGTTGGATTTTGTGAATCAGAAATACAAATGATTGGTGCCTCATCTATGTCTAGTGATTTACTTTAATGCCAATGTCTACTGAGATCTATTGTCCAATGTTTGTTTGGAACTATAGACGATTGCCCAATAACAACTGCATAAAGAGCCTTATAGCATCTTGGCCAAGCTCATATCTTGGCCAAGTAAACATAAGTACTGACAAAGCCTGTAACCTTCTATCATTCATGGTCAATTGAATTGATCCAATGAGACAGGATAGGGTCAGGAATTCTGTTGGCTGTGACACTTTGCCAATTACATAGTGTTCCACTTGGGAAGGAAAACGGAAACACTCAGTGTGCCAATGAAAAACTGCTCTCTTTCAAGATAACATTGAATGGGAAATCCAAATGAACAGGAGTTCTGTCTGTAGTGCTGAAACAGTGTTCTAGCAGCAGGGGAACCGATGTCTATCGCTTCACAATCTGTGAATCTTAGGAGCATCACATGACTGGACATTAATATAAAAATTAATGAGCAACTTTAAATCAGCTTCTAATTTTACTTGGAACATGGCACTGGAGTTGGAGGGTCTTGCCTGCCAATCCATCTTGATCACTCTATCATGTATTGTTTGTTTGTTTGTTTATGCATTACCATCACAACTTTGTAAGGTAGGTCAGACTGTGAGATGAATTTCATGACCAAGTGAGGATTTGAACCCCTGGTCTGCCAGATCCTAGTCCAACATTCTAACCTCTACACTACACTGGTAGAATCAAAACCACAGTTGGCCACCCTGCGAAAAGAGTAAAGGTATTTGTATTTCCCCTCACTAGGCCTAATACCAACTTCTGATGGGCGTGCAATTAAGGTAGAAGGGGGGAGTTTAAACAACATTTCCATTAATCTACCTTAAAGTTTGTGTGTTGTATCCAATGTTAGTCTTGGCAATTGAAATTGATGGGTGTGACTAACTTAGGTTCATTCATTTCAGTAGTTCTACTCTGAGTAGAACTTAGTTGGATAGCCTCCCCCCTTTTTAGGTCAAGTGATCCAGTGATGAATTTCCTTCAGCACACATAATTTGAACTAAACTTCCTAGATATAAGACTTTTTTTTTTGCAACATGTGGCCTTCTGTATCTTGAAAATATTATCAACGATACAGAATCATGTAATTTCCTTTTGCATATAAATAACAAGCAAACAGTATATTTTGCAAGGTTAAAATCAAATGAGAGATTATCCAGGCAGTAAACAGTATATGAATGCACCCATTAATGCTTGGGACTTTTTATTATTGGGGGGGGAATACAAATATAAGATGCAAATGGGAATCATAAGTGACTGGCCAAACGGAACTACTAGGACTACTTGAGCAAAATGGCCCATCAGAGATGGTTCCCATCTATATATATAAAAACGCAAGTGTCTCTGCATCCAGTCCGTGTGTCTCTGGGTTTGCGCTACTGAGCATGTGCCCCACGGACACGGGGATTGGGCAGAAGAGATCGGGCCCAGCAGCGGTGGCAGTTGAAGCGGGTTGAAAATGGAACGTTGGCGCTCAAGGCGAAAGGGCGGCCGAGAAGGGAGGTCACGCTGCCACTCTCGCTGCTGGGCAGGAGGAGGAGAAACCGGGGGGGGGGGCGAAAGCCTCCCAGGAGATGTTGCCGCCGCCTCACCCCCCTCGCTCCCCACCCCACCGCCCACACCCGAAGGGGCTGTGGAGCCCCACACATCTGGAAGGAAACCTGTTTTCTACCGTCCCGCAGCCCTACACCAACTCCAGGGAAAAAAAGCCCCCTCCTGTCGCCGCTCTCCTCGCCGCCCCTCCCCGGCCAGAAGACCTCACCACAACGGCGGTGGAGCTCCACAGAACCTAGCCATCATGGCTGCTCCCAGCCCTTAAACTCCATTCCCTCAGCAGCAAGCACAGGACTAGCCCACAGGCAGCCCAGACCCAGAGGGCGGGATTAAGGCGGGGTTCTGCTGAGCTCGAGCTCGGCATCGGCCGTGGGTGTCTGCGGCAGCGTGTTATTTCTATTTTTGTGTCAGAAATGTTCTAGCGCCCGTTATTTTACGGGTTTAAACCACTAGTATGAAATATAAAAAGGTAAAGGTAAAGGACCTCTGACAGTTAAGTCGAGTTGCAAACGACTCTGGGGTTGCACCGCTCATCTCGCTTTACAGGCCGAGGGACCCGATGTTTGTCTGCAGGCAGTTTTTCTGGGTCATGTGTCCAGCATGACTAAGCTGCTTCTGGCGAAACCAGAGCAGTGCACGGGAACACCGTTTACCTTCCTGCCGGAGCGGTACCTATTTGTCTACCTGCACTTTGGCATGCTTTTGAACTGCCAGGTTGGCAGAAGATGGGACCGAGCAAGGGGAGCTCACCCCGTCACGGGGATTCAAACTGCTGACCTTCTGATCAGCAAGCCCAAGAGGCTCGGTGATTTAGACCACACACGCCACCACCGGTTCCTTATGAAATATAGATTAAAATTAGTTTCTTGAGGTGTGACTACAGAGTTTTGTAAGTTTCAATTTAGAAGGACTGTGAGAGCAAGTGGGTGAAACACACTTTCTCTTCTTTCTTTCTTCTTTCTTTCTTTCTTTCTTTCTTAATCTCTCTCTTCTCTCTCTGTGTGTGTGTGTGTCGTGATGTGTGTGAGAGAGAGAGAGAGAGAGAGAGAGAAGAAAGAAAGAAAGAAAGAAAGAAAGAAAGAAAGAAAGAAAGAAAGTTGTAAACTTCAAAGAGAGAGAAAGTTGTAAACTTCAAAGCCTAGGTGGAAGTTCATTGAGCACAGACATAAGGGGGCAGACATTTTACATCTCCCCTTACACTGAAATTTGCATCCTGTTCCGACAGTTAGAGCACAGTTGAGGAACCTTAGGCCGAAGCACTGAATGTGGCTCTCCAGACCTCTTTATCTGGCCCTCAGCACTCTTCCTAGCCACACTTCTACAGGCCTTACCTTTTCCTCAGGCTATACCTTTCACCCGCCTTCCTAGAGTGCTTTTGCTTAGCCAAGGGTGCCAACTTGAATAAAATATTGTGGGAGGCCAGGTAAGCCCCACCCTGCATAATCGAT
This sequence comes from Lacerta viridis, assembly GCA_900245905.1. Lineage (NCBI taxonomy): Eukaryota > Metazoa > Chordata > Lepidosauria > Squamata > Lacertidae > Lacerta > Lacerta viridis. Next base: position 3,478 of record OFHU01000855.1, read on the forward strand.
CACATGATACAGTGCACACACACCATTTGAATGGGAATACCCATCAACTTTGTGGGGGCCTGACCCTCTCAAATATTTTATCATGGGTGTGGGAGCCCCCACAGTCCTTAGGAATTGGTTTCTATGTGCGTAGCTGGAATGTGTTATTGAACTGTGACAATGTTCTGTGGTTACCAGGATGAGGTAGGGAGGAGAGTGGTAAACATTTGGCAATGTAGCCTATTTTACAAAGATAAGGCTCAAATCCATTGCTCAACCCTCTTTTGCTTCTGGCCCTGTCCACCACTGGCATGTGCCTTTTGGAAGGTTAATCATGAGGGAGTGCAGTCCTTGGGTTGAAAAATACTCCTTACCTCTGATATAAGGTAGGTATAGAAGGCCTGCTCTGTGTGTACCTGTTGTGATGGTGCATGTACTGTAAAGCAATCATGGACAAATCAACAGGAAGACTTGTAGCTCTTTGGGAAATGCCATACCTCAATGGCAGAGCACCTGCTTTTCATACAGAAAGTCCTTAGGTTCATATCTTAGTGGAAGATTAAAGGTAAAGGGACCCCTGACCATTAGGTCCAGTCGCAGACGACTCTGGGGTTGCGGCGCTCATCTCGCTTTACTGGCCGAGGGAGCCGGCGTAAGCTTCCAGGTCATGTGGCCACATGACTAAGCACTTCTGGCGAACCAGAGCAGCGCACAGAAATGCCGTTTACCTTCCCGCCAGAGTGGTACCTATTTATCTACTTGCACTTTGACGTGCTTTCGAACTGCTAGGTTGGCAGGAGCAGGGACCAGCAACAGGAGCTCACCCCGTTGTGGGGATTCAAACCACCAACCTTCTGATTGGCAAACCCTAGGCTCTGTGCCACCTACAGTGGTACCCCGCAAGACGAATGCCTCACACAACGAAAAACTCGCAAAACGAAAGGGTTTTGCGAGTTTTTAGTTGACTCGCGAGACGAATTCGTCTATGGCTCTTTTTCGCAAGACGAATTCGTCTGGCGAGGTACCACTGTAAGCACCGGAGCCTGCCGTGCCGCGTTTTAAAGCTGCAGGGAGCGAACAGCAGCACTGCTGTTCGCTCCTGCAGTTTTAAAACGTGGTGTGGCGAGGCTCCGTGGGGAGAGGCGGCGTCGGATCCGGCCATCCAAAATGGCGGGCGATCCCACTCCGCCCCCCCCGCACCGGAGCCGCACGGTGCCGCGTTTTAAAGCTGCAGGGAGCGAACAGCATGCACAGTCGATCCAAGATGGATCGCGTCCATCTTGGATCGAGTGTGCATGTCTGGAGATCGCAAACATGCACAGTCGATCCAAGATGGACGCAATGGACAACACCCCTCCCGACCGGACCCAAAAGGTAAGCCTTTACAGCTCCCTGTATGGTGCGGCACTGCGTTTTAAGGCTGCAACGAGCGAACAGCAATGCTGCTGTTCGCTCCCTGCAGCTTTAAAACGGCGGCGGCTCCGGTGCGGGGGGGGGCGGAGTGGGATGCGCCCGCCATTTTGGATGGCCGGGCGCGATCCGACGCCGCCTCTCCCCACCGGAGCCTCGCCGCGCTGCGTTTTAAAGCTGCAGGGAGCGAACAGCAGTGCTGCTGTTCGCTCGCTGCAGCTTTAAAACGCGCGGCGAGGCTCCGGTGCCGGTCGGAAGGGGCCCCCGGACTTTCCCCCCATAGGAACATTAATTAAATTTTAATGCGTTCCTATGGGAAACGGTGCCTCGCAAGACAAAATTTCCGCAAGACGAATAGTCTTGCGGAACAAATTAATTTCATCTTGCGAGGCACCACTGTATATGCCTATATATATATAAGGACTGAGGCTGAATCCTACAGCTCCATTTCTTGACAATGTTTGGGCCCCTAAAGGCTATCACTCCAACAGCTGTCCTCCCACAAAACACAATGTCACACCAGAATCAATCCTCCTCCTCCTCTTTTTTTTTAAGTTGCATATCTCTTTTAAAAAGAAGCAATGTGTCATTGAGCAAGAGGGAAGGAACACTCACATACACACAAGTTTTACAGGCATTTTTTTTGCGAAGGAGAATTAAGAAATAGGATGAATGGAAAGAGAGGCAGTTCCCTGCTGAGAGCAATTTCCATGTATTCCGAGATACTCAGCTCAATTGCTAGGCAAGATGATTGCATGAATTAAGACCAATTTTACCAAAAGAGGGAGAAATCTTTCTGTTTTGCATGTTATTCCAGCTAGCTGCATTCTGCCCCATCTCCCAAACCATCATCCAAGGGATCCATGTTCTCTTGGAGATCTACCTCCAGGTGTGCCAACTTGAATAAAATATGGGGGGGAGGTAAGCCCCGCCCCACATAATCGATTACATGATGTGGTGAACGCATACTATTTGAACTGGAATGCCCATCAATGGGGGGGGGGCCTGCCAACTCATATATTTTATTGGGGGAGCAAAGCCCCCTTGGCTCCTAGGAGCTGGCTCCTACATCTATCTCTATTAATTCAATGAAGTAAATGAGTTTGCATTTGATATATTAAACCAGGCTTGGCCCAATACATTTTGGCAACTGAGGTAAACCACAAAATGGTGTCTCCCTTTCTACCAGGGAAGAAGAAGTGAGTGAAGATCTACAACAGGAACAAGGGGGATGGGGAGGATAAAGATTTACTTCAGGATGTGCTGCCCCTATGAATTCTGCCACCTGAGGCAGTTACCTCACCTTGCCTCATGGGTGGGCCAGCCCTGTATTAAACCCAGTTCCTTTGTTATTATCTCATGAAACAATTTATCCTCTGTTCTGCCTGGTTTTTTGGGTTTTTTTTGTTAAATAAGATCCCATGGGACTCAAGTTCTTGAAAATGAGATCCAATTCATACATTGCAAGTATCAGAAGGCCCTTTACTAGGCCTTTAACAGGAACAGGCCACTTCTGAGTTCAGCAGCTGATCCAAAGATCCTTCTTCCAAGGCTTAATCCTATTGTAGAAGATCTTCCTTTCTGAAAGATCATGTCTCTCCCAGGTCAGAGCTGAAGGCATACAAGAGCTGAATTGAAAATAAGGTAAATGCGATCAGAAACCTATGTGAATTTATGAAAGAGGTAGATGGCAAAGGATAAAGCCTCTAATAGGTTAGATTATACTGAATACTTATACCCTGCTTCACTATTAAAGTAACAACCAAAGTCGCTTAATGTATATAACAAAACAATATGAAATACTAAAATTACATATTCAGTATAATTTCAGCTTGCTGACAAAGGTCCGTATAGTTAAAGCTATGGTTTTCCCAGTAGTAATGTATGGAAGTGAGAGCTGGACCATAAAGAAGGCTGATCGCTGAAGAATTGATGCTTTTGAATTATGGTGCTGGAGGAGACTCTTGAGAGTCCCATGGACTGCAAGAAGATCAAACCTATCCATTCTGAAGGAAATCAGCCCTGAGTGCTCACTGGAAGGACAGATCCTGAAGCTGAGGCTCCAATACTTTGGCCACCTCATGAGAAGAGAAGACTCCCTGGAAAAGACCCTGATGTTGGGAAAGATTGAGGGCACAAGGAGAAGGGGACGACAGAGGATGAGATGGTTGGACAGTGTTCTTGAAGCTACCAACATGAGTCTGACCAAACTGTGGGAGGCGGTGGAATACAGGAGTGCCTGGCATGCTCTAGTCCATGGGGTCACAAAGAGTCGGACATGACTAAATGACTAAACAACAACAATAATTTCTGCAAAAGTACTATATTCCAGATGCTGTTCCTATTGCCATCCCCAGAAGACCAGAGCTTCCAGGACTCTAACTCATGTCCCTCAAAAGATTAATGGAAAGTGTTGCCTCCTCCACCACCCAATCCTTCACTTCCATGGTCTCCCTCAGGCCACTCCAGGCAGACACTGTATATTCTGGTTTTAAAACAGCCTGGTTTTAAAACATAGTTAATCTGCATCCCGACCAGCATCTTCTCTACCAGCAGCTCATTCTTCAGCTCTTCACCCACGTGCTTTCTATGTGTCTCTCTGTGTGAGTACATGTGCAAGCTGGTAACGCTAATCTCCTCTCAAGTCTTCTATTATCCAGGCTAAACATACCCAGCTCCCTCAACTGTTCCTCATATAAGGCTTGATTTCCAGGCGCTTTATCATTTTGGTCACCCTCCTCTGCACACCTTCCAACTTGTCAATATATAGTCAATCTGCCTTGAGCATGGGAATAACCAAGGAAGAACATTATTTTTGCAAAGGAAACTTCCAGTTGAGCACCATTTTTTTAAGCATGGAAGGAAATGAAGAAAATGTGTCCTGTATATTTGTAACCTGCTTGGGCTTTGCTGTAACTGACTACCCTTCATCTGCACATGTTCTAGTCTGCTAAAACTAGGAAACCCTAGTTTTGTTTGTGTGGATTTGTGTGTCTGGGTAAAGAGGGGGTGAAGCGGCATTGAGATTCCAAATGGAAGCTACAGAGAGCCCACCATCAAGCCTACAGACCGTCTGCCATCACAGCTCTCTGGGGATCCCCTTTGAGACATTGCTTTCACCAGCAAATGAAAACCAGAAATTCCACTATGGCAAGCATATTCTCTACAAGGCAGTAGCTTTTGTGAGAGGGGGAGGAAGGGGAGGCCCTTTCCCAGCACTGAATGCAGTAATTTTTTTGGCAATTATCAAGGGATGCCAGATGGAAACTTTTGAATTGGTCTATCCCAATTGGGCTTTGGGAGGAGGAGTTGAAAGATGAAGAGGTAACAGGGCTTGGTGAGAAGGGAGAGTCTGTGGCAGAGAGTCAAGAGGCAGAGTGGAGGCAAGCTGCTGAAGAAGCCAGGGAATTTACCCTCCTGCTGACTCTTCCTGACTCTGCCTCCTGACAGAAGAGTTCCTACTCCAGCACTCTAACCACTAATATCACATTCATTGAGATAAGACTGAACACACCACAACATGGTGCCTCTAGCTCACATCCAAGACCAAGTCAGTCCAAGTGTTGTTGTTATATCACAAATCTCAACATGGGGCTCATCTGGATTGGAACCATAACATACAACAAAGGGTTAAATCATCCTACCCCCCCTCTCTCTCTCTGTGTGTGTGTCTTCAATCCAAATTGGCAATTAAGAGCCAGGGTGGTGTAACATTTAAAGTGCTGGACTAGGACCTGGGAGAGATGGGTTCTAAGCCTAAGTCAGTCATGACACTCACTGGGTGGTCTTGGGCCAGTCAAAATTTCTCAGCCTAACCTACCTCACTGCATGGTTGTGATAATAAAATGAGAGTTAGCATAACCACATACACCAGTTTGGGATCCTTGGAGTGAAGGTGATATATAAATGAAATGAAATGAATGGCTAGCTGGCTGCATTCTTTTCTGTCTCAGATACATTCCAATCTGAAGGCAATTCTCCCTTTTGTTTTATCCGTCATTGCCAGCCAAAAATTTATCTCGGGCACTTCTTCACCTTGCAAACACCTGTAAGCAGCATAGGTTACAATGCCAGCACAAGGGGATTTGATAGGATGGATTATTACACTTTCTTTTCCCTACCTCTGTCCCCCTGATATGCTGGGTAGCAATGTGCCAAGGTCCAAAGCCCAAGTTCTCATGGCAGATGCAGATCTTCCAAGTACTAATGCGATTGCATTCCAAATAAAAACCTTGGAGAGCTCACCTATCTCCGCCCTGTAGTGTCAATTTAAAAAATGTGTAAGTTCCTTGTTTTGGCTCTCGTTTTTTCTGTACAGTGCTATTCACGTTGGTTAACGAAATAAAAAAAATACTTTAAAAGATAGAAATCAATAGCTTACAATACAAGAAGATATAAAGCTTCCACATACCAAGGCAGACCATTGGTTCATTTAACTCAGTTAAATGGGATATACTGGGTGTTAGTGGAGGGGTAAGTGGGGGACATGTCATGCTCCTTCTGGAATAGTTTGTCCACCTTCGGTCTCCACTCTGTACTCAGCTCTTGCTTGTGGCTCCCAAAAGCTGCCAGCATGTGACAGCAACCACACCTCAGGAAATGGCTTTGACCTGCCACCTAAACCAAGTGAAGGTAGCTGATGGGTCTCAAACCCTTGATGAGTTAGGGACTCATCAAGGACAGGATCCGGTGGATTGAGCAGAGAAGACCAATAGTGGGGCAAGAAGTCAGTTTCTTCATGTGCTGTAGAGGGGCAGATGGGACTCATCAACCTGGGAAGGTAGCTCATCTAGAAGAAGGAAGACGGATCTAAAACCTCCACTGCCTTGTGGAATATCTTCAGAAGAAGAAAAGGCTAAGGAGTAAACCCTACACAAATCTAAAGTTGAGTCCCTAAGATGGTTGGGTGGAGCCTAGTACGCCTCTTTCTGGCAACTCCTGCAGCCAAGCCAATTCTAAACATCTTGCTCTGCCCTCCTTTAGACCACATCAACAAGACTGAGAGAGGGGGTCTTGCCACCAGGGCAGCCCAGGACCTCCATACACACTGCCCAGGCTTGTGTCCCAGAGAGGTCACTTCAGTGCTGCTAGCACAGTGGTTTGAATTCATCCCCAGAGGCGCACTGATGCATGCCTACAACAACAACACCTAAAACAAGAGATGGAGAACTTGGGACCTCCAAGTGTTGTTAGGATTCAATTCCTATCAGTCCCAGCTCCAAACCATATTTAGGGATGATGGGCCAGTAGATGAGCAACATTAGGAGGACCACAGATTCATTTCTGGTCTACCTTGACTGTTTTTGTCTCTCCAGGGATTCAGATAGAGTCTTTCCCACTCCCGGCCATATCTGGAGATACACTTAGAACTTTTGCATGCTAAGCAGACACTCTACTACTGAGCTACAGCCCTTCCCCCAAAGAACACAGGAAACTGCCTTACATTGGTTCATCTAGCTCAGGAACTAACTGGCAGCTGATCTCCAAGGTTTCAAATGGGGCTCTCTCTGTACCCTACCTGAAAATGCCAAGGATATAGTCCACGGCGATGTGAGATGGATATCCCCTTTCTGTTTTACCCACTCCATCACCTGGATCCCATCTGGCAAGATGTCTCAAAGCTCTGGGATGAGAACAACACAGGTTGTATTGATCTAAAATATCAGCTTCACTCTCTTGTTGCATACCGTCTCCTACCACAGTATTAATTGCCAAGCCTCTGGCCCAGCATGTCATTTGTTATCCAAATATAGCCGCACTACAGACTGTCATGAGGGATCCATTTTTCATTAACTCGAGTGACCAATCCCTTGATAAGCTGCCTTCAAGCTTTGGGATGACGTTCAGTTAAACACTGTCTCGTAGATCGTAAATCATTGCCGTGTTATAGAAAAATATCCTTCTCAGAGCTGCGGGGAGTAAAGCTCTGGCTGAAGGTTTTTAATTGAATAAAACAAACACAGATGAAACCCTCTTTAGATACTCTCAAGCCATTTCTGCTGGATTATATTGTACTGAAGCAACAGAGGCCAAATGGAAGGAAGTGTTTTACAACATGTTTTCCCTCCTGCTCCCATTTCCCTTCCTGCAGAATGGTTACAGCAACACCATGAGGATATAAGATTAGCCCCTCAGGATCAGACCAAAGGCCTATCTCAAGTCCAATAATCTGTTTCCTATTGTGCCCAACCAGATGCCTCTGGAAAGCCCATAAACAGGACACAAAGGCAACAGTCCTTTCCAGACTCTCCAAGTGTCCCTATTTTCCAGGGATGTCCCTGATTTAGAGAAGCCCATCCAGGTTTCTGATTTGATCCTGAATGTCCCACTTTTCCTAATATATCCCATGTTCATTAGAGAAATGTTGGAGGGTATGGAGTTTGAAGGCAATTCTGTATAGGAATTTTTAATGTTTGATTGTGTTTTTATATATGTTGGAAGCTGCCCAGGGTGGCTGGGGCAACCCAATAAGTTGTTTGGGGTGTAAATAGTAAAATATCATTATGGAAAGGGACGTCCCTATTTTCATCAGAGAAATGTTGGAGGGTATGCCTTTCTTGCTGCCCCCCCCCCAGCAACTGGTCTTCTTCCTCTGATGCTGGAAGTAATTTGGCCATCATGAATAGCAGCTACTGATCTGCTCCATTAATTTGTGCAGTCTCCTGGTAAAGTCATGCAAGGGCACTGTCTGATGGGGCTTTATGGAGTGGTAGAGCCACTACTATGTCCATAATTCTACTGCTCACAGGGCAGGCAAAAATCACTATGTTTCTGGGATTGGATGGATGAGGAGGAGTGATGGCAGCCAGTTGCGTTTTAAGATCTCCAAGAACTTCCCAATAATAAAGATACAATTGAAACGGAATTTAGTTTTAGGTTATTGGAATAATTTTGGCCACAACATTATTGATTACAGGTAGTGAGTGGTTTGTTTAGGCACTGGCTCCCGACTAGCTGCACCTGACCTCATCAGGATAGCGCTGATGAGTGGGCCCCACCATATCATCAGTACAGGTAAACACCATGGGGGAGCATTGGTACAGTCACATGACCCAAGCTCACCCCAAAATGCTCCCAGGGACTCTTGCGTGGTTGTACCCCCGAAAGGGGTCGACAAAAGCAAGTCCCTGGATTCCTTTAACAGAATACCTGTTGCACATTGGAGGGGCCAGGTTTTCCGACCTCCCCTCCAGACAACCTTGAACCAATGCCTAACCACCAAACCTTACAAAGTTGTGACAATTTGCTATGCAGCAGGCGAAACCCAAGTGGCACCAGCCAATCAGCCAAATGGGAAAATTCCTACTGGGCCCCTGTCCCAAAAGCAGACGGCCCACAAAGGTCATAGCAAGACCCTAAATATAGGAAGGTTGGGCGAGTGATCTGGTGCACGAAGTGAAAAGAGGAAGCTCTACACAACGTGCAGCAGTATATATAAAGGTCCCTCCATTAAGACACAGAAAATCCCATTGGCCAGATCTGCCCAGCAACCGAGGGACCACCAATTGGGTTGTTGTGGCTGTCCAATCACTCCCACCCACACAACAATGAGGTCAGTCCTGATGATCTCACTGCAACACGTTCCCTCTGTGAAGAGAACCCGATTTGCCAAGGAGGTGCCTGAGTGACACTGGAAAAGAAGATTTTGAACCTGATTCAGAGTGGTGTGACAGGGAGGAGCCATCAACAGAGGGAGCCAGCAGGGAAGCATTGCAGCCAGAGTGTGTGGATGCAGGCTCTGACAGATCCTGAAGCTGAGGCTCCAATACTTTGGCCACCTCATGAGAAGAGAAGACTCCCTGGAAAAGACCCTGATGTTGGGAAAGATTGAGGGCACAAGGAGAAGGGGACAACAGAGGACGAGATGGTTGGACAGTGTTCTCAAAGCTACCAACATGAGTTTGACCAAACTGCGGGAGGCAGTGAAAGACAGGCGTGCCTGGTGTGCTCTGGTCCATGGGCTCACGAAGAATCAGGACACGACTAAACAACTACAATATTGAAAGCAAGGAGAGCAGTTTGAGCTCTTGCTAAGTTAATGACTAACTAACTGATTGTTGTTCTCCGGTAGCTAACATGTGAGTGTTGTAACCTTAGATCATGTGAGAGGTATTGGGTTGCAAAATCTCCATTTTGAAGGGAGTTGCCTTTGAGTCTTTCCCCCCAAATTCAATGGAGTTAAGATGTAAAAAGGAGCTCTCCTGAAGGGAGAGCCAACAGCCTGGTGGCCTGGAGCAGGCTGGATAGAGAGAGAGAGAGAGAGAGACCTTTGTATTTAGCTCTATTTGGATTATTCCATATTTTTTTAAGATGCTGGGTCTGTGCTGGGCAGCACAAGAGATTGTATTGATATTTTGGAAGTATCATTTGATGTATTCTATTTTATTTTTAAGAGTTCTGCCAGTAAAAGTTTGGACAATGATTTATTCCAAAAGGAGTCAATTCTTACGCTTTCAGTCGCTTTAAACTGCAGAATATTAATATCTGCAACAAGAAGATGGTTCAGCCTTGCCTCATTTCACCTGGCTCAGTTTGCCTTCTAGCCAGCAAAGTGCTGCATTGATGCATTCATTTGGAAGCATCTGCTTCTGGATTCCGAGCGGCCATAGATTCTTGCTTTTCTCCTCCTTGCTTCCTCCAAAGACAAATAAAAACCCCATCTGTCTCCCCTTTGCCATAATCAAAGCCAGTATCTCTGAGTGGGATAAATGGAAGCCATGGCTGGGAACAGCAGTCTCCCTTCTGAAGTGCCATTCAGCAGCCAGAGAGAGCTATGGTTGGCTGTTGTGACAGCTTCTCTCTTGCATGATATACAAACGGTTTGCACAGGCACAGCTCTGTGTAGATCACAGGGATGGGGGTGGGGGTAGAGAAAAAGATCAATGGCATAAACGGTCCAAAAGGAAAAGAAAGTCACAGGTTTGCTTCTCCCCTCTCTTAAGTGGCTCACCTGCCTGCTCAATCGCCACCATCCAAACTTGCTTCGAAGGCAGAAGGTGGAACCTCATGATTTCTGCTCTTCTTTCAGTGCACGTGCACGCATTTCAAGGCATGCTCTTCCCATTGCTGCCAAAACAAGCCGCCCTTTCATTCTCCAATGGGGATACATGTGATTAGTAGCTTTGGCTAGAGACTCATGGAACACAGCAGGTGATGTGTTGTGACAGATGCCTTTTGTGGCGGTGCTTGTTCAACACAATGCCTGTCTGCATGGCTGTGTTTTCCCGAATCTGCTTACAGGATCTCAAGACCTAGGCAGAAGGCAAGGCTGGTGATGCTCGGGAGGGGTGTGTGTGGCACAATAAAACCAGCAGGGCTGCAGAGAGGACAGTTGCTAGCAGAGGGGCCAAGTGTGGAGGGCCATGGGGGCCAAGGCTCCTACAGAATTCTAAAACAGAGGGCTGTCCCCCCCCCCAAACTTCTGTGGCAGCAGTGCATGGTGCTGCTGGGCATGTGCAAGTGATGTCAGCACACTGCCAGGTGTGCATATGTGACATCAGCACACCCCACGACATGCGTAAGTGATGTCAGCATGTCCTGCAGCATGTCTGTGCAATGTCAGCATGCCCCAGGGCACACTGATGACATGTGCACACATTGTAAGGCGTGCACACACAGTGTGCTGACGTCACACAGCTCTGGGACCCCTCTATTATGGGGGCAAGGTGACACACGTAATTGCTATTCTCCCCACCAGCTCTTTCTGGGGAGGGCCATCACTGGGGAAGATCCATAAGCTTAGAAGTAGAGCTCATGCTTTGCATTAGGGGTGGATAGGTCAACCAATCTCCATTTTCTCTCAGTTTTGGATGTGCTCAGCTGTATCTCATCTATTTCATTGTGTGTGTGTGTGTGTGTTAAAATACCAAAACATGTGTTTAATTTGTATGCATTGTTGTATACCCTGTTGCTTAAAATACACATTTTGTACACATCTTACCCCCAAATATTCATTTATGTGTGCTTTCTCCCTGAAATATATATTTTGTATGCATTTCCCCCCATAAACTTCCCATAAATTCCCTCCATTTTTGAAGTGAAACCACATCACAAAATCGAAGACTCCCTTAAGCTCAGTTTGACCTGCATAATTTCATTTCTTTATTTCGTTTTTTAAGAAGTGGAAACAAAAATTTGCAGCATTTTCACATTTATATACAGAACCAGTTTAATGTAGTGTTCACACCAGGGTTCAAATCTTTTCTCAGCCCTGAAATTCACTGGGTGGTGAACTTGGGCCTGTCACAATTTCTCAGCATAACCTGCCCCAAAGGGTTGTGAGGATAAAATGGGTGGGAAGAGGACCGTGTATGCTGCCGAGCTTATTGGAGGAAAGCTGGAATATAAATGCGATAAACTTAAAAAAATTCTTGCTTGCAACCTTGCATAATATGCATACTTTCGCAAGCAATTTCACCCAGTATAATACACTTTTGCATGCTATTTGCACAAATACATCTATTTTATGCAAACTTCATATGCACAGTTTTTGTGCATATTGTTGGGTTGGAGAACCGTGCCACAAAATTTGGAGAAGTGCAGATTTCAAAGCATAGCTGTGTTACGGGTTTATGTTCACATTAAATATGTTGATGTTCACATAAAAAAATGTGAGCTAAATGAATTTCTCCCCTGCTCCTACCTCAGAGTTACCTCTCGTTTCAAATACTGACTGACTTGCTCCAAACCTTGAAATATATGAAGGAACGAAGAAAGAGGGATGAAACAACTAGAGCTGATAAGCCACCCATGTACCTTTCCTGCCTCTCATCCTCCCAACCCCCAGCTACCTCCTACTTTAAGATTTAGCATATGCTGGGAAGAAACCCCCAGGGCTGATGAAAGCCAAGGATGCCCGTGCTAGTTGGCACCATGAAACAGATGGCAATAGTAAAATGAAGTGTGTTAATTAGCACTATTATTTTGAATGGAAACATATTGCTTGTGGTGTGGCTTTTGTGAGCAACCTAGCCCCCACAGAGTGAGTCTGAAAGTCCCTAACTAGTTGGGAGACAGGAGGAAGTGGCTGGGAGATCAAAATGCAAGAGGGGGGCTTCTCAGGTTGAACTCAGTCACAGAAGTAGGCAAACTGCTCCAGTGGAATAGAATCCCATAGAGCAGTGTTCCCCAACCTTGGGCTTCCAGCTGTTTTTGGCCTACAACTCCCATCATCCCTGACCACTCGCCTTGCTAGCTAGGGATGATGGGAGGTGTAGGCCAAAAACAGCTGGAGGCCCAAGGTTGGGGAACACTGTCATAGAGGGCTTCTTCCCAGCACATTCTCTGACACATGAGACACACACTTCTAGGGATCAGTTAGACAGTGTTACTGAAAGAATGCCCAGCTAGAATCTGAAACCTTTCTGACAAGGACACAACGGCCAGCCTAGTGTGCTGGGGTCAATTTGGAAGAAACTGCAGTTCAGCGATTCACCACATGGGGCAGCTTTATACAGATCTAGCAGTGGCTCTCCAAATGTTGTTTGCATCCAGTCCCCATCAGCACCAGCCAGTATGGACAATGGTAAGGGATGGTGGCAGTTGTAGTCCAGTAGCATCCAGTAGACCACAGGTTATCCATCTCAAGTCCACTGTTTAGGACAGGAGCTCTTCACCACCTGCCACCTGAGATGATTTGTAACTGAAGTGACAAGGGGCCGAATTCAGGACATGCAAAGCTGGTGCTTTACCACTTCGCTATAGTCCTTCCTTCTGGAAAACATAATCTAAGCAGTGTTTTGGAGGTACTTCACTAACTGCCAGTGAGTGACTGCGCAGAAGCTCCAATATAAACACCCAGAGAGACAGCAAGACAGCAACTCGCTTGGGGTAAAGGTATGTATGCAGAAGAGCTTCGCTGAATTAATCAAAATAGTCATGAACAGCTCCTGCAAAAAAACCATGATAATAATAATAATTCATTGAGTATATTACTCAAAGCAACCCGAGTAATGCATTCATCAGATTCTGCTCAATGAACTCTGGTGGCTTATTTCTGTTTTCTAATCTAATTTCCTCAACCGGAAGTCTGCCAAAAATGGTAAATGATGCTATTAAATAAAGGAGACCAAGGTGTCAGTGGGGCTGTGGCCAAATGGCTGAAGATACTTGACAACACAGCCACTTAGCGGTAACTTAAGTCAAGGGCTGGTTTTGTTTCTGGTTTTTTTTTTAAGTTTAGGAGTTGATGGGTTTTGATTGGACTGGGGAAATGGGGTGGAGAGATGTATTTGGCAAAAGGTGGGAATAGACTCAGAGGTGGCTTCATTAAGATGGATGGATGGGAGGTGGCAGCTCCTCTATGCTGAGCTATTCAAAGTGAAATGGGATAATTGCCACCGTTGCAACGAGGCTGATCAAGCTGAGAGAAACAAGGTTTAAATTGTACCAATCACTCCTAATCCGGCAGAGTTATTAACAGAGTTCTACCCTGGTGAGACTGCATCTGCTAACTTGAGATAATGATTTATATCACAATTTATGAAAGTTCCAATTTATCCTAATTCAATAAGTGAAGAGGCAGCAAGCTCTGGGGATCCACAGATGCCGATTCAATCACGGCCTTTCTCCCCTACCTCCAATGACTTTCTCCAGCAAGGAGGGGGAAGCAGCAGTACTTCCATTCCCATTACACCTTTCCTCTTGGTAAGCCCATGAACAACCAAGTATTTGGGAAAGGATCCATTTCTAGGGTTTGGATGTGGGTTGTTTTAGGGTAAATGCTTTGGCATAAGAACATAAAAACCATCCTGCTGGATCAGGTCAAAGGCCCACCTAGTCCACCTAGTCACAGTGGCCAACCTGAGGCTTATGGGAATTATGCAAGGAGGAGCTGAGTGCAACAAATTTCAGCTAGTAGAAATGCTATTCAGCTTACATTATTTTTATGATTTAAGAATAAGGATGGGGAATCCATGTGCATGTGTGCGATGAGGAACCTGTGATGTGATGATTCTCCATCAGCCCTGATCAACAGTCCTAGCATGGCTGACTGATAAGAATTGGGGTCCACAACTTCTGGAGAGCCACAGGTTACGTATTTCTAGTTTTAGAATGTAAGGTTCATTATGCTGGATGTTAGCATCCAAAATGCACATGTAAAGGGCTGTAGAACCCTGTGATGTCATACACATTGTGAAAGTTATTTCAGTTGGTTCAGTTATCAACAGTTTTATGAGTCTTAACAGTCAGAGTGGCAGGAATATTGTGTTGTGCTGCTGTCTGCCTCAGAGTCAGAGTATGTCAATTTGTAAATGTTAGTTAGTCTGTAACAGTTTAATCTATGTAAAATACTTTAGCAACCAAAAGAAACACCCACCTGCATTGTATATGTATTTAATCTGAAAATCAAATATTTAATTTTTAATGTATTTAATCTGAAAATATTTTAAAATTAAAATATTAAGTAAAAGTTATATGTTATTTAAACTTTAAACGAGAGTGTCTTGCATAGTTTTTATAGGTGGGGAAAGAGAACTAAAGGGTCAAACGACCCAGGGCTTTCTTCTGCTTACTCTGCAAATGGGAACTACAGTCTAATTTCCACACACTATCCTTTATGCATTGTCACATTTCTCCAAAATAAAGGAATTTGGGTAGTTTAGTCTGGAAAGGACTATAGGAGGTTCTTTGATAGCCCGTTGTAAATGGCTATCACATAAGTGAGAGAGAAAATTTGTTTTCACTTACTCTGTAGGGAAGGTCCCAAACAAAAAAGCTCAAATTACAAGTAAGGGGTGTTCATCAAAACTATGATTTAATGATAATAAAAATTGAAGAGCTTCGATTCTTTTGGATGGGGGGAGAGTGAATGCGAGAGGACTGGTAATGAAGATTGGGGGGGGGAATCATCTGGCAGGTGGAGAAATAGCTGGACAGTAGTACAACGCCAGATGTTATCCTGGAGTGCATAGTGTCAATATTTTGAATAACTGTTACATACTTAATTGGCAGACAGAGAACTGGAAGCCCTTCATGTTTCTTTTTCTTTAGTTCCTTTTTATCTTGCTTTTCTATTACTTTCCTTTTTCATTATTTATATTTACACTAGCTAGCTTGGCCACGCGTTGCTGTGGCTGATTTGGTGAAATGGGAAAGGGAGGTGCAGTGCAAAAGTGGAAGTGTATGCCTACCAACACTTGTTGAAGTTGAGGATGTGCGGTTTCCTTACCGGCTCTGCAGATGCTTTGGGCACCAGCATAAATGGCGGTCATTTCGTTTCCAGGCGTCCAGACTCTCCTCTCAGTGGAGACGGAGTCCCAGAAATGACCGAAGTTTTTTGTGTGGCCGACTCCGCAGGCGCTACAGCCGTCTTGTTAGTGGAGACAGTGTCGGAAACTGCTTCTTGTCTGGCTGGCTCTACAGCCGCTACTGCTGCTGCCACAAATGACGGTAAGTTTCATTTCCACCCGCCCTGGCTGTTTTGTAAGTGGAGGCGGTGTCGGAAACTTGAAAGGTTTGAGAGTGCCGTTTCCGCCCGTCCTGGCTCTGTAGGTGGCCGAGGTAACACCGCAGATGGCGGAAGCGACGTTTCGCCTCACTTTTCCTCCCCACCCAATGGAGCCATGGCCGCCAACCGCACAAACGGTTGTTCCTGCCTGCGTGGGTCTACAGCTGCTGCCGGAGACAGCAGCGGCGTTTGTGAGCGGCGTGCCCCTCTATTGGCTGGAGGTAGTGATGTAGTAACAGGAGGAGGAGGGGTTTGAGACGTTTTTAGTGTGTTATGCTGTGTTCCGTCCACTGGAGGGCGCTGTGTTTTTGGCACAAAATCCAATTTTTACCTGGGTTAGGTGTATTATTTTGCAATCTAACTATGTAAGATCCTTCCCATATGTCCATGGAACGTTGTGTCTAAATTTGAACGGAATCGGTCAAGCGGTTACAGAGAAAGGTGGTACAGCACAAACACCCACCTTTTACGATTTTATATATATAGATTTTGTTTTGTAATTTGAAGTTCTCTATCTTGGATTAAGGAAGATACACATAAGAAAGTGCTAGATCATGGGTAGGCAAACTAAGGCCCGGGGGCCGGATCCGGCCCAATCGCCTTCTAAATCTGGCCCGCGGATGGTCCGGGAATCAGCGTGTTTTTACATGAGTAGAATGTGTCCTTTTATTTAAAACTAGTGGTTTAAACCCGTTAAAATAACGGGCGCTAGAACATTTCTGACACAAAACCCAAAGTCCTGAAGTGCAGGGAGCAGGGCAAACCATGCGCTCCCTACACGGCATTAAGATTCCTGAGGGAGAAATGACGGCGTGTTTCCTTTTATTGTTCCTGTCCTAAACATACTTACTGCACGAAGGTAGAACAGGTTTCCTTCCGGATGTGTGGGGCTCCCAGCCCCTTTCGGAGTGTGGGGCGATGGGTGGGGAAGCGAGGGGGGTGAGGCGGAGGCGGCGGCATCATCTCCCGGGAGGCTTTCCCCCCCGGTTCTCCTCCTCCTTCTGCCCAGCGGCGAGAGTGGCAGCGTGTCCTCCCTTCTCGGCCGCCCTTCAGCCTCTGGTGCGCCAGCGTTCCATTTCAACCGCCGCTTCAACTGCCGTCTCTCTGCTCCAATCCCTGTGTCCGTGGGGCACATGCTCAGTAGCGCAAACCCAGAGACACACGGACTGGATGCAGAGACACTTGCGTTTTATATATATAGATGCATGCTCTATTTGTAAGGCATTATTTCCGTTCATCCCCCCCCTGAAGGTCTTCGGGACAGTGGTCCCCCCCCTGCAAGGTCTGAATGTTTGCTGACCCCTGTTGAAAATGTTTGCTGATGTGCTAGATTGAAGATGCAGGCCCCTGCGGAGAGGATCTCCCAGAGTGGGAGGCTAAGGGGAAGAGGGGGAACCTCCCAAGTGAGAGCTGGGGAGGTTCACTCTTGGGCGGAATCCTTTAGTCATCTACTAAAATGGGGGGGGGGCATGGTGGTGCCCCCGCCCCCATTGGCGATACCAGGGTTCCCATTAAAGGGGTCTTAGGGGGAGGCATTGGCCATACGCCCAGAGGTCGTCATTGCCCTCCCCCTCCAGCGGCGGAACAGGGGGGCGGGCTATCTGCTTGAACATATGTTCTCCAGAGCTAGCCCAATCCCCACACATGCTGGATAACCCTGAAATTACCCAGAACCCCGGCTGGGGGCTGGGAAGGATAAACGCCCAATGCCTGTGCCAAGGTCTCCCTACATCTGAATTTTAATAAAGTTGTGGCCAATTTTAATCCCATAGAAGCATCGTCCCGTATCGTTATTTCCCTTAGGGGCTGCCCGGGGTTTGGGGGGGACTCCGCCTGGCCACACAATAAGGGTTAAGATTTTGTTTTATAAATCTGATAGAGAGCTTTATAATTTCCCTTTGTTCCTCTCTTATTTTCTTCTTCATTTCATTTCCCTATTCTTTCTTTTTATCTTTATTTTCCAGATTAGTGTGACCTTTATTGTATTTTATGTTGAAAACTGTTAGTAAAAAAAAAACAAAAACGCATTTAATAAGCAAAACAAAACATATGAAGGGCACCAGGCCATCAAAGGTTGGACAAGAGAAATAAAGAATTGTTTGAAACAACTTTATTATCGAGAACCTTTCAGGAAAAGTTGTGAAACCTTCTAGGTTTAGGGAATTGCCTGGATTGTGTGTCTTTAAGGCAAGTTGTAAAAATTACCAACTTTGTAATACTAAGGGCATCTCCAAATTAAAAATTATATCATTACATGGATAAGTAGATGATGCTTTAATTCAATATAATCAGCTAGCAATCAAATAGTAGAATTCTACACAAGCCATTTAAATATTTTAAATTTTTATTTATTTTAGGTGAAAGCTTTCTAATTTTTTGTTATTAGCAGCAGTGGCAGTGGAATTACACCACTGAACTAGTGTACTGTTTTGCAAATGAATAAAAATAAAAATAAAACAAACTCTTGTTTCATAATTATTATTATTTTTTTGGTAAAAATTCCAAAGTCCTGTTTCTTGTTCTGTGCCACCATGATATGAGCAGAAAACAATTTCAGAAGCACAGAATCAACAACATCTAGGTGGAATCCTCCAGTGGAGGAGGATTCTGTTGCTAATTTATTTTCGAAAATTGCCCCAATGTCAGGAACGGGCAGGAGCCTGAGGAGCGGGTAGATGAGACAGGTTGGGAGGAGGATGATATGGGGAAAGGGGCCAGTAATTTGTGGAGTTCTGTGCCACCTGTGCAGCAGCTGTCAGTAGTGGAGGAAGAAGGGGGTCAGGAACTGTCCACAATGGAGGAATTGGGTTAGGAGCAGGAGACCAGGTGGCCAGAGACAGGTGGAAGGAGACAAGAACTGCAGGACTTTCCAGGGCCACAAGAACATGCAGAACTCCAAGAGAGAGTCATATCTGTGGAATCCCGTAGGTCACCCCCTCAATTGTTGCCTGGTGTTTGAGCGCATCATGTCAGCCAAGGGGTTTGGAGTGAGTAGAGCTAGGCTGTTGCTCCAAGCGTCCAAGATAGGACACAGGTCAGGTCAGAGGTTGCCTAGATAGCTGGTTAGTGGGGAGTCGTGTTGTATATCACCTGCACTTTGGGAACTGATGTAACTGAGCACTTCAACAATAAAGAATTGGGAATTCAGTCACTTGTCCTGGTTGGTCTAGGTATGAATCTGAACACCCAGGCACATAACTAAATGCATTAAAAACCTACTTTGCTGGATTGGCAGAAGGGATTGCCAAACCCTCTGTGATATGCAGATATTGAGCCTAATTTTGCAGAAGCCCAAAACAGTTCCTAAATATGTAAAATAGGGATCGAAACAGAGTATTCTGACTCATACAATATACTGTGGCCAAAAACAAAGACAAAAGAAGCACCATCTTATGCTTTGAATATATCCTGTTGAAATATATAACTGTTGAAATAATAGAAGCACACAATCATAGAATTGTAGAGTTGGAAGGGAATCCAAATGGTCATCAGGTCGATCCCCTGCCACCTCTGGAATGCAGCCCCTGAAAAGTTGTCTGCAGGGAATGGAGACGTTGGCCTGAAAAGGTTTCTACGGTCCTGCCTTGGGGTTTCAGGCAGGAGTCTTTCCAAGACCTACCTGCACATTTTATGGACTGAACTTGGAACCTTTTGCATGCAAAGCAGCTGTAAAACCAGTGAGCTACAGCCCTACATTGGACAGAGCCAAGGCCTTAGTATCTTCTTCAAGTTGAAAAAGCTTCACCGGCTCGCCCTTACTCTCAGATGCCTCCTCCCCTCCCTCCTCCTCCTCTCCCTTTCAATCCAAGTTTTGAAGTAATTGCTTTCAGCTTGTCGTGTGCCAGATGTCACCACTGTTAGACATTCAATCTGTAACAATGAGGGAGACATTAAAAAAAAAACCCCACCAGTGACTATTAAATATTTATCAAGATTATCTTGCTGACCTTTATTTTTATAACTGTTTGCACACTCACAAGGTGCTGGCAAGAGAGAGAGAGAGAGAGAAGGAAATAGCTTCAAATGCACGCATGCCTGTTTTCTGCTCTCCATGGTCCCTTTTCCCTTTCCTCTTTCTGAATGGAAAGTATGGGGGGGGGGAAATCCCACCACAACTTGGCAACATCAGAACAGGCTGTACACCAAAAGTGAAAGAACATTAATTACTACTATTACTTTTAGTGAGAACATATTGCAGTGGCAGAGGGAGGAGGCATCGTGTCAGAATTCTCTCTAGGCCTTGAAGAGGCAACATAGCGGTCAGCTAAGCAGGCAGAAGTTTCCCGCTTCTCCCAGATGTTTGGTCCCCCTCCCTTGATGTGCCCTTGAAATAAAGTTCACCCCCCACCCCATAGCAAAACCCTGCCGTGTTTAAATTGGGGCACTCTGCCTCTCTTCTCCAAACATTAAGACTTAAACTGAGAGAGAACTGGAGAGATTTAAGTTGAACTCCCCCCCCCCCGGCGAGCGTGCTTCTTTCTGGTTTGACCGTCATACCTAATTGAATTGCTTTCAGTCACTGCCAGACTTTGATGACTGCCTTAAGAATATGGCTGGCAAAGTAACAGAGAATGACAGCTGTTTTTTGCAGCTGGTTCTAAACTATGGAACAGGTCAATGGGCAAAAATGAACTGGAGCTTGAAAACAAGGAAAGCATAAATTTAACTCTTGGCTGTGCATTGCTTGACAAGAAACTTGCATAGTCTCTCCCTCTCTCTCTCTCTCTCTCTCTCTCTCTCACACACACACACACACACACACACACAACCCGTTGGTTAGGTCCTAGAGAGACCTGTGGATAAGCATAGTGCTTTTGAGATGTGTTGCCAATACTTGCTTCTAGTAGCACTTCATGAAGGAGAAATTCAATTCAAGGCAAAATTGTCTAATTCACACTTTCCAAAGCACAGCCATCCTTCAAAATTTGCACTTCTTTAAATTTTTCAATGCAGTTCTCCAGCAAGGCAATATGCACAAGGGTAAAGTGTACATAAAAATACATATATACATGAAAACAACATATGAAAATGAATTATGTATGGGAAAATTGCTTTGCAAAAAAAGGTGGGCATGCTGGGAGGAATTTACATGAAAACGCTTTAATAAAAATAATTCACAAACTGACATGTAAATGTGAATTTAAGATTAGAAAAAAACGAGATACTGAACCAGGGTGCGGGGCTGTGGGGAGCCAGAGGGGTTATGTTGGTGCTTCTCATTCATATACAGTCCATTTCTACACAGGCCTCATTTGATTTCTGTAAGGACTTAATGAGGGTTATTTACCTTAGAGTTTCTGGGGGCTTCTAGCTGGTGCTTCTTGCAGGTTGCATTCAATCATGTACCAGCAAATTCAGGTTGCACAATTGAATCTGATCTGGTGTTCTTGCCAACAAATCAGCTTTCACCTTCAAATCACATTTTCTGTCAAACGTGGTACACTGGAAAGTGTGAGATAACATTTGCTTGATGCAACATCATTTTGACTGTGAGTCCTGAGACCATATTGGCTGTAAGTCCTGGAAGACGTGCTCCCTGTCTTGTAGGCTGTTTTGTAGGCTCTCTTGTAGGAGCCAGTGTGGTATAGTGATTAAGAGCGGTAGGCTTGCAATCTGGTGAACCGGTTTCGCTTCCCCGCTCCTCCACATGCAGCTGCTGGGTGATCTTGGGCTAGTCACATTTCTTTGAAGTTTCTCAGCCCCACTCACCTCACAGAGTGTTTGTTGTGGGGGAGGAAGGGAAAGGAGAATGTTAGCGCTTTGAGACTCCTTTGGGTAGTGATAAAGCGGGATATCAAATCCAAACTCCTCCTCCTCCTTCTTCTTCTTCTTCTTCTTCTTCTTCTTCTTCTTCTTCTCTTTCTCCTTCCTTGCCTGGGAAGGTGGGTCCCTGACTTATTCTAGCTACAAAAGCTGATGGTATTGAACAGAATATTGGGCTGAGTTACTGTTTAGTGGATGGGAGGGAAGTCTTCTTATTGATATTAATTTTGTATATTTATTTTAGATATTAAGATCTATGTGGAAATTGTTCAGTTTGGTTCTGTACTTTTTGATGTGTTTTATTTATTGTTTATGACTACTTTTGTTATGTTTGTAATTATGTAATTTGTTGATGTTACAAGCTGCCGCGAGCATGGTTTTAACTATGGAAAAGTGGCATACAAATAAAATTATGTGTGTGTATGTATTCATATATGTATGTATCTAACTTCTCCTCAAAACAAATTGGAATGAATACTCATTAAGTAGCTAGTGTCATCTAATGTCTCAAAATGGCACTGCAAAAACACACAACACATAAAACTGGGTGGTAGAGTGGAAGAGAGTGGATAATTGCAGTGAAAACTGGAAGAAAACTCAGAGTAGTGGCAATGGGCCCTTCAAGGCGTGCTGAGCTTTAGCTGTTGCCTCATGATAAGGGCTTAAGAACACAAGAAAGGCTCTGCTAGATCAGGCCAATGCCATCCTGTTCTCACATGTCTATGGAAAACCCAAAAGCAGAACCAGAGTGCAACAGCAATCTCCTTGCTTGTCAGTCTCAGCAACTGCTATTCAGAGGCATAATCTTTCTGGTAGTGGAGCTAGAACATTGCCATAATGACTAGTAGCCACTGATAACCTTATCCTCCATGGATGCTAGGATGCCATCCTTTAAAGCCAAGCTCAGGCCTCTTGGGGACATTGAAGCTATGGTCTTCCAAAAATCCTACAGCACAGCAAGTTATTTTCCTCCAAACAACAGAGGGTTAGCACTGTGGCCATCCAAATAGGTTTGCTAAATCTGAAGTGAGGTGAAGAACATGCAGGGTGTTTTAGCAATACCAGCTCCCTCCTTCTTTGGAGAAGAGCTATTTGTTGTTGTTGTTCAGTCGTTCAGTCGTGTCCGACTCTTCGTGACCCCATGGACCAGAGCACGCCAGGCACGCCTATCCTTCACTGCCTCCGCAGTTTGGCCAAACTCATGTTAGTAGCTTCGAGAACACTGTCCAACCATCTCATCCTCTGTCGTCCCCTTCTCCTTGTGCCCTCCATCTTTCCCAACATCAGGGTCTTTTCTAGGGAGTCTTCTCTTCTCATGAGGTGGCCAAAGTACTGGAGCCTCAACTTCAGGATCTGTCCTTCTAGTGAGCACTCAGGGCTGATTTCTTTGAGAATGGATAGGTTTGATCTTCTAGTGACCCATGAAGGGGGAGAAGAGCTATAGCTTAGTGGTAAAGCATTTGTTGTGCATGCAGTAGGTCCCATATTCTATTCTTGATATATCCAGGTATAGCTGTGGATGTAGATGACCTGAAACCTTGAAAAGCCCCTGCCAGCCAGTGCAGGTAATACTAAGTTAGATGGACAGTACAAGGCAGCATCCTATGCCCTTCCTTCCTTCCTTCCTTCCTTCCTTCCTTCCTTCCTTCCTTCCCTGACTGGATGATTTAAGAAGAGGGCCCTCCAGATGTTTTGGGACTACAACTCCCATAATCCCTAGCTAACAGGACCAGTGGTCAGGGATGATGGGAATTGTATTCCCAAAACATCTGGAGGACTGAGTTTGGGGGGTGCCTGCCCTAAACCTTCAATCTCACTGATTGTTGCAGCCAAGAAGCTCCATTCCAGCTGTGTGAATACACTTCCCAATTGTAAAATTTAATGTTGTAAATTTATTTTTATGTTGTAAACACTATGGGCTATGATGTATGATCTTAGAGGGAAAAAATCATTTTATTCTCTGTTGTCCATTGTAAAGGCCTTTGGCCATATACGATAAAACTGACCAGATCACTCGGATTGTGCTCACTATGTTAAACTTTCTGGTGGTGGGCCTTACATGATTGAATACTTCTCCACAACCACACATAAGAATACAATGAAAACTATACACTCTTCCAGCATGACATGGAGAAAGCCAACTGGATCCCTTCTCCCTAACATGCTAGTGTCTACACAGAGGGATTTTTGTTGTTGTTTAAGTGTTCACTTTTGACAATACGGAGAAATGGGTTTGGTTGTATGCATAGAAGGTCAGTTGACTTGAGAGCTCCATCCAAGATCAAGGTCAAACTTGAGACTCACAGGGAAAATCCAGCAGTGTTGGTTCAAGAGTTTAAAGACCCAGAGTGCTTGTAAGGACCTTGGAAGTTTCCCAGGATTCTTCTATGATAATGTAAGCAGGTACCTACCTCCAATTGAAGTCTTAATATATTTTGGCTGGACTATAGTGCAGTAAGCCCCCACTAGGAGCTGGTTGGCTGTTAAAGGCACCTTTGCCTTATTCTGCTGTCTTGGGATTTGCAGGACTGGAGAGAGAAAGACACTGCAAAAGACTCCCCTTAATCAGAGGAGAGAGGCAAGACTATTCTGGTTCTGAGGGTTCTGAGAATGGTCCTGACAGATCCTCCCCCAAGGATAGAACTGTAGCTTCATCCTCCTCTGAGTCAGTTACATAGGTCATGTTCTCTAGGTTGTATGCCATGACACTGGGACAGAAATCCCATAATAAATTTTTGTCCTAAAGCCCATGTTGAATGGGTGCCCCAGTGCACAAATCCTGAAACACAAGGAAAAATGGGATGCATACACACACTGTGTGCAAGAATGTTGTGTGCTGCACAAGTGGTTAGTGGTGGGTTAGAGGGCTTGGAATATAGAGAAAAATTAGTAGTAGGGGGTCAGTTCAAAAAAGTTTGAGAAATGTTGAGTTAGGTGTTTGTTGCAAATGTTAAACATAGTGGGCCTGAGTCATATTATTTGATGCAGCCATTTTTTCCTGTGCAGTGGCAGACCAGGAATCAGTAATCGAAAAAGGGCTGCTGCTGAAATCAATTGCAAAAACCATTAACCATACACACACACACACACAGAGAGAGAGAGAGAGAGAGAGAGAGAGAGAGAGAGAGAGAGAGAGCAAACTCTCCAGCTAACACCATTCATTCCTTCTCCTCAACAGCTTGTTGTTCTATTGGCTCTGATTGTCTGGTTGGGACTCTATATCCGGAAGATCCATTGGCTGCACTCAGGCATGACAAAACCAGTCACCTGTTAAATTTAGATTTCTTGAATCTGCCAGCAGCCTGACACATTGATAAACAGCCGCGGTTTTTAGAAAAGGTTGGGAAAGCTCGCTCACTCTCCGTTAATTGCTTTGTGGTACTGAACCATAAAAACAGCATTGACTCAGTTCTGAGCAATCTCCCCATAACACAGGGGAATGGTGGCTCCTCGTAACAAGACGAAGGGCTCTCCATCACTCTCCAGACGGTGGGGTCAGCTGACCCTTTGAAAAACAAAGGCAGTTCAAATTTACTGCCAGCACAGCTGTTGTGTCAAGAGAAAGGAGGAGCAATGGCCACCAGGCCACTGTTAACAAAGAAATAGACTTTCCAGATGGTCCACCCCATGATCCATGAGAAAGAAGAGGTGACTACAGGAAGTATTCACTACATTTATGAGATAGTTAGAAGGCAGATCAGACAATTGCTTTAGAGAGGCCTTATGGAGTGTTGGAGTGATGTAACTTAACAGGTAGAATCATATAATCTACCTGTTGGAAGGGACCCAAAGAGTCATCTGTTCAAACCTCCTGCAATGCAGGGAATCTCAGCTAAAGCATACATGGCTGATAGTCATCCAGCCTTTGCTTAAGGTCCTTCAAGGAAGGAGAGTCCACAACCTCCCAAGGGAGACCATTCACTGTCGAACAGCTCTTACTGTCAGAAAGCTTTTCCTGGTGTGTTTAGTCTCCTTCCTTGTAACTTGAAGCCATTGGTTTGAGTCCCACCCTCCAGAGCAGGAGAAAATAAGCTTGTTGCTTCTTTCATGTGACAGCCCTTCAGGTATTTGAAGATGGTTATCATATCTCCTCTCAGTCTTCTCTTTGTCAGACTAAAAATACCCAGCTTCTTCAACCACTCCTCTAAAGGCTTAGTTTCCAGACCCTTGATTATCTTGGTTGTCCTCCTCCTGCACATTCCAAATTGTCAACATCCTTCTTAAATTGTAGTGCCCAGAACTGGACACAATATTCCAGGTGTGGTCTAACCAAGGCATAATAGAGTGGTAATATTACTTCCTTGAAGGGATGTGGATGGTGCTATGGTCCAAACCACTGAGCCTCTTGGGCTTGCTGATTGAAAAGTCAGTAGTTTGAATCCGTATGACAGGGTAACTTCCCATTGCTGTGTCCCAGCTTCTGCCAACCTAGCAGTTTGAAAGCACACGAGTGCAAGTAGATAAATCGATACTGCTGCAGCAGGAAGGTAAATGGTGTTTCCGTGTGCTCTGGCTTCCATCACGGTATATCGTTGTGCTGGAAGTGATTTAGTCATGCTGGCCACATGACCCAGAAAGCTGTCTGTGGACAAACACAGGCTCCCTCAGCTTGAAATGAGTGTCACACCACAAAGCCACCTTTGACTGGACTTAACTGTCCAGGGGCCATTTACCTTTTTTAAAAAAATATTACATTCCTTGATCTGGTTTCTATACTTCTGTTGATGCACCCTAGAATAGCATTGGCTTTTTTTGCTGCTGGATTACACTGTTGACTCATGTTGAGCTTGTGGTCTACTATGACCCCTAGATCCTTTTCACATGTACTGCTAGTAAGAAAGGTGTCTCTTATCTTATATTTGTGCATCTGATTCTTCCTGCCTAAGCGCAGAACCTTACATTTGTCCCTATTGAAATTCATTTTGTTAGCTTGCGACCAATTCTCCAATCTTTAAGGTCATTTTGAATTCTGATTCTGTTTAGATAGGGAAGGAGGGGGAAGTAACCGGTGGCTCTAACAACACCTTTCTTTTCTGTTTGTCGACGAGGAAGACTTTACAATCTTCAACAAGATTGAACTATACATGCAGCAGAATGAGATGGTTTAATCCTGAGCAGGAAGGGTGGACCATATCACTTCAAATTGTTGGCCTGGAAGGCCTGGGAACATGGAACACCATTCCCCTACCCACTGTATTATAATACCCTTCTGCAATTAAAAGTCAAACACACCAGAAAGTAATGCTATAGCCTAGAACCAGAAGTCTGTCTGACCACCTCATTCTGTTGCATACTCTCCCAGTGTCCCTATTTTCCAGAGTCAGTCACAGAATTACAGAAGCCATCCCAGGTTCTGATTTGATAGTGGAATGTCCCTATATCCAACACTCGTGAACTCAGGGAGGGGGGTGAGGTATCGCTTGTCCTGAGCAGCAACATTTGTGGCAGTGGCAACTCTGAAGGAGCATCACGTTGCCTCTCCATGGCTGCTGCTGTTGGCCTCCTCCCATGGGCAGCTTGTAGCAGCTGCTAGAGAGCAGGTGAGGAGGAGGAGAGGCTGCCACCACCATGGTGTTTTTGTTTTGTTTTGTTTTGTTTTGAAGAGGCTCAGTTGCAGAGGAGTAAAAAATGTCGATATTTTCATCTGACCAGTATTGGTGGATGTGCTGTTGCATGTGTAGATCAAGTCTCAGAGCCTGGCTTGCTGATTTTTTCTGGAGATGGACCATGAGACTTGTTGCTTGTGAAGCCACAGAGGATGAGGGTGGAAACAATAGTTTAATATTCTAATCCAGCTTGCTTGCATAGACAGTTGAAAAGTCTTGGGTTGATTAAGTTGGTCAGTCATGAAAATGTGCTGATGATAAAGCACAGCCTGAACCCAAATGGACCATTTATCAATGTGATACAGACTTTTTGCAAAAAAGGTAACAAGTGACAAGGAGAGTGTAGTTAGTGGCAACACACTGATTCATTGCCCCTTAGGGAGTTTGCCAAAGTTACCTGCTATTCAACAAAGAGATTCGACCTTTTTGAAGGCAGTTCGAGTGAGGTCTGTTGCTCAGTTGTAAAACATCTGCTTTGCATGCAGAACACCCCAGGCTAAATCCCTGGCATCTACAACTAGGGTTGGGAGACACCCCTGCCCAGAATCCCGGAGAGCCGCCACCAGCATATGCTAGGAATGGGGAACTTCTGGCCTTTCAAATGTCACAGCACAACAATCCCCACTAGCTTCATCCAACACGCCCAATGGAAGTTGAAGTCCATCAACATCTAGTGGATTCCCACCCATGTTGTAGACACTAGTGAGCAAGAGGGACCAAATAATATGCTTCACTATAAAGCAGAATCCTATGCACCTAGTGGTAGATAAACAATCAGACCAAGGTGAGAGCTAGTAATAACAATTGGTTATTGTTAGGGTTGATGCATACCTGAAAGCACATAACTCAGCATCTGATCACACCAAAACTCCCCATGCATTGATTCACTGTAGAATCACTGGGAGCAGGGATGCCAATTTGAATAAAAAATGGGGGGGGCAGGTAAGCCCCATTCTGCATAATCGATCACAGGATGTGATGCACATATGCTATTTGAATGGCAATGCTCATGAGCTATTTAGCTGCAATTTTCATAGATGCAGGATTTGATTCCCTTAAGGGGTGATGGTGTTGTCTCACATGGACACTCCCAGTTGCTGATGATAGTGTGGTACTTTAGTAACAGCCTGTGTTGTCCTGCCCAATATTTGTGAGTTGAAAGGGTCACTCACTGGGTGCAGTGGACTGTATAGTAACTGAAATTATTCCTTCCCCATATACAGAGGAGTACTGACTATGGTGAAACAGGACTGCAACAGAGTTCTGCAACATTATTAGTTCTGTCTTCATATGATTTTCAGCAAATGATGCTCTGAAGGCAAAAAAAATGCAGGGATCTTGCAGAAACTTCAGAGAATGATAGGACTGAGCATTTGCTGCGTCCCCTAAGTAGCCAAACAATGCACTGCATGGGACACTTTAAAAAGAGACTGTAGAAGACAATTCCTATTCTTCACACCTCCTTCTTTTGTTGGTTAAGGAGGCCCACTGAGGAA
Organism: Lacerta viridis; assembly: GCA_900245905.1. Classification (NCBI taxonomy): domain Eukaryota; kingdom Metazoa; phylum Chordata; class Lepidosauria; order Squamata; family Lacertidae; genus Lacerta; species Lacerta viridis. Next base: position 32,181 of record OFHU01000855.1, read on the forward strand.
ACCCCAGCAGGCCCCACCCCCATGCCAGCACAATAGAATAGAATAGAATAGAAATAATCACACACAAACGAATATAGGCATTACAGAAATAGAATACCTCCGAAATAGAAAGAATAGAACTAGAAATAGAACACTAGAATAGATATTATTTAGAATAGAATAATAATTTATTGGCCAAGTACATTTTTCAATATACCCGGAATTTGCTTTGGCTACATTGCAATGTAAATTTACAGAGCAAGAGCCGAGGCTGCCCTTCTCGGCGCCTCTTAAGCTGTGGCGGTGAGTGTAGGCCCCACCTCCTAGGCCCGATGGAGTTGGCCAGAGGAGGGAGCGGTCTTCCCAGACACTCACAGGGCAGCAACAGCAGCAGTGTTCCGGAGGCTTCTCTGGAGCCTCTTAAGCTGTGGCGGTTGAGTGTAGGCCCGCCTCCTATATACATCCCTTAATAATGCACTGGTCTTACTACCCCAATTAAGAGCAAAAACATTTCAGCTTACTAATGCCTTATTTCTGCTCTTGCAAAAAGGATTGGTAACAGAAGCTGAAGTTTACTTAATTAATGCCTGAAATCTTAGTCTTCAGGCAGGATTTATAAATTGGTGAATTGTTTTTATTGTGTTTTTTTTTTTAATTCTTGAAATAAAATGGATGTTTGGTTGTTCATATATGATGATAGTACTGAAAAGAAAGTGAACTTTAAAGTAGTAAAAAAATAACTTTGGGGGCTCCAGCCACCTCAAATATTATATTGGTGGGGGCAAAGGGACCTCAGTCCCCCAGAGCTGGCTCCTATGATGGAGAGATTTCATGGTTCAATGGCAGAGCACATGCTTTGCATACAGAAAGTGTGGGATAATTAACCTCATATAACCTACATTAGGGGTGGCCAGCTCCAAAGATACAGTGATCTACCCCCCTTTTTTGGGTTCAGCTCAAAGTTGTTGGGCTTTTTTTTAGGAAGGAAAGCCCGTTGGGGGGGGCGGTTCAGGTTGAAGTTGTTGAACTTATTTTTAGGGAGGAAGGCCTGTTTTGGGGGGGGGGTGCAGGGCAAAAGTGTTAGCTTTTTTAGGGGAGCCAAAGTTGTTGAGCTTCTTTGGGGGAGCCAGTGATCTACCACAAGACGATCTACGGACATCCTGATCTACCGGTAGATCACAATCTACCTGTTGGACGCCCTGCATCTAAGAGACACTTCACATCAAGAAGTCTCAAACGTATGCAAATTTCATGGAGGGGGTTAACTGCCAAAACAGAGCAAGCTAACTCCTCTGTAGAGCTTTACCCCTAGATACACAATCACCCCCTCGACCCTAGCAAATGCAAAAAGTCACCACTCAACGACCTGTTCTGCCGCTTCTCTCCATCTCGCTCAGCTCTTACGACATGAGAAGCCCTACGAGTGTGTAAATAGGATCCTGAGCCCTGTTCTTTGCCTATACAAGGCCTCTCACGCAACTGCACATCCTACTAACCTGTCCTTTCTTAAACCAACAAACATCTTACGAAACTTTCGATGACTATAACTAAAGACACACCAAAGTTTCACGTCATCCCAGTGCACAGCCCTTGTTTTACTGACTTGAAAAGACCACAAACTGAATATCGTACCGCTTTTTACGCGAAGACAGTCGCTCTAAAGTTACCATCTCTTTAATACTTACCTAACCGATGTTGTGGGCTCTTTTCTCCTATGCGTGGGGGACAATTAGGAAGTTTAATAGCGAAACCTTGACACAAGACATGATCAATCCTAAAGGGTCCCAGCAGCCAAATAGATATTTCCATTGTTTTACAGCCTTGCTCAGCGCGCGATACTTAATTGCACTGCACTTATTCAAATGCTCTAGCGCTGGGTTACATAACACTTCTTACTACCAAGGAACCCCTACTGCTGGGGTTCTCTCACTAAAGAGTACTTGTCCCAAACCTGGATATTGGCATTCAGGGAATTCTGTTTTTATATCTTCTTTTCCCCCCTTGCCACCAAACAGCAACTCAGTGGGGAAGGGTCACCGGACAGTGGTGATTTCATTTGCTTGCAGAAGGTTCCATATTCAACTCCCAGTATTATCAGGTTGAGATGGGAATGTCCTTGGTCTATGTCCTTTCAAGTGACCTCACACATGAGGCATAAAAATTTTAGGTGGCCCCCCGATAGCCAGTCTCAACGAGTCGCTTAAACCCTCTTCATAGCGCATCAAACGGAGGAGCTTTATATGATTCATGCGCACATCACACAATTCACTCAAAGCTCATCCCACACTCACTCCGCCCAGTACCTGACACACCCTTGAGAGTACAGGTCTAATTCTATCTCGCACCAGTATTAAAAGAAATGACTAACCTAACCCCACCAAATCCCAATAACACACATGTCTACGGTCCCATTGAAGTGTAGGGCAGGTTCTATATATCAAAGCAACCACACACTTATCCGCCTTCTCGCTATTCTATTCCATTCACAATCTCTACTTGGCGAAACACTCTTCCACCTTTCCTGATTCACACTCCACCACTCTGCCATCAGTACTTGATCACGCCCCAGCAAAAGACACTCTCATGGCACCAAAAGAGGTCTGTTACCTCTCCAATTCTCTCCACCTTTGCACTGGCTTCATGCTTTCCTTTCTACATCTCCCCTCCGTCCTCAAAATAGACTGGCCGCTACTTGACAAGCGATCACAGCGAAACTAGTTAAAAAGGGCCCTGGCAACAAATCCATATGAATTAAACATAATAATACTCTCAACATCTGCTTTACAAGTTAGATTGCGCCAGCACCACAAAAACAAGAAATCGAGAGCGTTTCACATTAGAACACATGACTTCCTATGCCTACGCCAGCCTCTTTTTCTTGTCTACAAGAGCACAGATACCAAATAACCCTGAACACCTTAACGATTGCGGACCCAGCAAGCCCGAACACTTCTGCGAAAGCTGCTAACCGGGAGAGCTATCTGCTTCCCTCATTTGTTGTCACATCCAATAGCAAATTCACAACACTCACTAATTACAATAATAAAACACTTACAATCAGTAAACAAGTACCAAATAACTTGCCCTCCCATCAACATTAACACATCACTGGGTGACACGCGCGAGAACATCTAGACTAACAAACTAGAGAGCACAAACATAGAAAACAACCCCCTTAACCAAAAACACAACTACAAAAAAAAGCAATGAAAGATAATACACCACAATAACAAACAGAGCATATCACTGGGTGCACGGTGAACTGATTCACTGTGGACAAGGCCTTCAAAAGATGAAGAATGCCATTCAGCGGCTTTGAGGGTTATTTCAACTTCACTATATGTAGGTCTGCAAAACAAGAGAGTCTGTGTTAGTAAGCTATTGCAGGGATGATTTGCACAGTTCCTGGGTGAGGCATAGGAAGTAAGGTACTTAAACAATGTCAAGAGAGGTAATGCAGTGAGCAAGGTGGAATTTAAATGCTGACTGAGGAAGGGGAGATAACTGAGGATTGCCAGTAGGCTTTGTGTCATTTCTCTAGCTCTTAGCTGGGGACAATGACATAGCATATGGGGGGAGGGGGGCAGAGGGGCGGTTGCCCTGGTCACAAAATTGTCAGCGGTGAAAAATATCAATGCATGGTGCTGCCTCAATACAGCTATGTACTTTTGTCACTGGGCTCCATTGAAAACAGCTTCTCCATACAAGCCAGGAAGTGACCTCTCCAGACAACAGAACAACTCTTCTTTTCTTATGTCTGCAGCTGCACAGTCCTGGGTGATGTGGGTGCCATTAGGCAGTTGAGTGTGCATGCATACTCTGTCTGTTTTCCTCACTACCTCCCACCCACCACTTCTGCACTGCCACAGCACTGGCAACCCACGCTATGCCACTGGAGGACAGTTTTGTGGCACCCTCTTAATGCTTGAAAACATTGAGGAAGGATCATGGTGTTCTAACACCAACACCAGTTAGCTAATGGCACACCCCCCAGCATCCTCCTGTAGCTGAACATCGTAGCAAGCAAACAATATTTCAGGCAAGCTAATTTGTCGTTACTAAACCTTCCATATATCTTGGCAAATGTTCACCAGAAATATTGCACATAGACTCTCTTGGAGAATTGAGGCTCAACTTGCAACATCTAAATTAGTAGCTCTTCAGCAAGAACACACAACTGTTGTTGGAAGAACCACTACTTATTACTGGCACCATTATAATAATGATGGGTGAGGACAGCAGAGATGGCAGAGGGGAACAAGTGTTCAGTATAATTGGTTTAATTCACACTGCAATGGGAATGGCTATATGTATTGGTGAAAGGGTTTGATTGGAAATCTCCACTGAAGCTAAATTAAAAGCAAAAAAGGACCCCTGAACTTTAACCAAGTTGATAACCAATGTTGTTTAATCTGCTTAGCAACATGTGATTAATAGACGCATATACTCTATAACAAACCCACCATTAACGCATCAAGGTGATTAAAAGAGTAATAAAATATGTATAACATCACAACCCAGATATTTGAAAGAAGTTAGACCACTTAGCTATGGTCTCTGAATTCTACTTCACGAACTCTGAAATGCAGAGTAAAAGAAATGTTAGAAAATGAAGCTCATCCCATGATAAATATACAGCAACTCGTCCAGTGACAGAGAAAGCAGGAACATAGAATCACATATCCAGGTGGGCGAAGACCACCCTCTGCTCTTAAGAATACTAGGGCATAATTTCATATTTTCATGCGATAACGTAATACCATAGCAGCCTAATGACCGTTCAAACTTGAGGATATGCATTCTAAAGGACTGATGTCTTTAAGGAAGCACAATTTGGATGAATCTATATCAAAAGCCAATCACTAGCAGTATTATCCCGTTTTCTGCTCTTGGGAGAAGCAAAGTGCTCCCAAACAAGATAGTTTGTCAAATGCGACCTGTCAAGCATGGCGGAGAGACAAGACCAAGGGGCGGGGCGCTGTGCGCACGCATCCCCCACCTACTGGACTCACGCTACACAAGATAGGCCACACAAACTGGCATGATCCTGGGGGTAGATGGGTGCGCACCGCCTCAACCTCACAGCCTAGACCCTAGCGAGCGGCGCCACGAGTCGCCCGCCCCAAGCCTGGGTGGGTGGGGGCCACGCCGAGCCACGATCGGCCCACCCTTAGCCCACCCTGGGAATGCGCTGCACCGGCGAGCGACCAGTGCGCCTCCCCCTGAACCTCACGCGAGTCACACCTACTCCTGCCAGCTGCACCCTTACAGGCCTGTCGACACAAAGATTTCTCTCAAATTATCCCAAAAAATTAGAAAAGAGAGCGAACTCTGCCTTTTCAATAGCACACCCACTCATCACTCAAAAACCCGCACATAACCCGAATAATTTAATATCCTAGCATACATGAACAAAGAACTATGAGCAAAAAGGATCTTATACACATATGTAGGTATAAAAAAAAAAATAATAACAAATTATTAAGGTAGGACCATGTATCCACCATCCGCACACCCTCCACACAGAGAAACCAAGCCACAAGCGCAAAATATAAGAGAAGGACTAAAAGAAACCCCACGATTCACTCAATGGACCCACTCTCCCTAGAGCGGAGAGAAAACAAAGACAATAACCAAACAGTCGGTGGGCATCTGAGGCTCATGAAGGGAAAAGTGGCCATGAAACAGCAGTTCAACTCAGTGCGCTCTTCTTTGCCATTTTATGTAAACACACAGTAGCGCCACCAAAACCCCTGCCACTTATGATGCAAGCAAACGCCAACCTTTTAGGATAAAATTCAATACAGGATTCCATAACAAGTACACATATTGCCCTACTCAATTCTTGCAAGCAAGATGCATTATCAGAGTTCAAAAACACATTCCAGCCAGGCTAAATAACTTGAGAAGGCTGTAAAGCAAAACTTGTAAGAAGTGTGGCCCTGGGGTGAGGGAGGGTAGCCTGAGGATGGGCATGACCTGGGGAAAGTCTTGGAGGCTTGATAAGAATGCATAGGGAGCCATATTTGGCCCATAGAACTGAGGTTTCCCACCCACAAGCTAAATAATGAAGGGTTGAAATTAAGTTGGCATCATGTGAGATGATGGTAGTCAACAAAGCTTTCTTTGGGGGAAACTGAAGAAACTGTCACTTCTGTCTCCATTTCCCCAAAGTAAATAAAGCAATCTGTATTGCAACGTATTGTGTGTCTTTGCCAGGACACACAGTCAGAACATCTTCTTCTACCTTGGGACCACTTCTGGTATTTCATTTTGGGAAGGAGCTGGCAGGAGGGAAGAGGGTTTTCAGAAAATCTCTCTGACCTTTCAAAGAGGTCCCTGTGAGCCAAAGATGTTTACAGAAGTGAAGAATTCAATTACTTGCTACGTGATACTGTTGCGAACTTAGACTAGATCTCAAAGCAAGGGAGAGAAAGATTGTTCCAGATAGATAATATAATTATATCATCACTTGGCTCCTGCATCAAGGTTCCCAGCTAGGATCAAAGCTGCTCTGACAATAGGGCAAGTGATGAATTTGCACCATGCACAGTCCTAATGGAGTGTGGATATGGGTGCATATCAGAAAATGGGGTATACTTCCAGGCTGCTGACGACCCTAATAACTAGGGATGTTGAACAACAAAAGTGGGAGTTTCTCCCACATTACTTTATGGTCTAGCTCCAGCCAAGCTAAGGGATGATGGGATTTTTAGTCCTAAACAAACAATGTATTAGGAGGACACCATGTTTGGGAAAGCTGGTCTAGAACAGTGTGCAAATGACCTTTGGAAATTTTGCTCTCTGTTTGTAGGCAGAAATTGGGGAGGGGACATTTCACCAAATTCCTTCAGTGGAAAATGCCCCAGTAGCACAATGGGTAGGTGTGTTTTTCTGTTAACCAAGGCACTCAGGTCCAGCTGTGGGCAGGATTCCTGTATTGCAGGGAGTTGGACTAGATGACCCTTGGGGTCCCTTCCAACTCTACAATTCTATGATTCTCCAACAGTTGTTCATAGGCCAGGCTCACCATTAGCTATGGCAATAGCACAGATTCTTCATTTTTCCCCTGATTTCTTCCGGTTCCTGCAAGTGCCAGCAGCAGCATCGATTGTGTAGCCTGCCTGACCCCCAGCATGTATCCCTCAACAGTGCTTTGCACCTATCATCATCCATGAACATCATGGTGGGGAATAATAAAATTGTGGAGAATATTCAAAGGACCAATTCTGCACATTTAGCATCCAGGGAGTAAAATAAAATTGCAGAAATTTTCTCAAGAAGAAAAGTATTATGACAATTTTTGGCTCCATTCTATATATATAAAAAACTGCTCAGTTGTACAAAAAGAGCCCGTGTGGTGTAGTGGTTAAGAGCGGTAGACTCGTTATCTGGGGAACCGGGTTCGTGTCTCCAC
>OFHU01000026.1:0-26022 GCA_900245905.1 Lacerta viridis
TGGCTGCATACACGCAATACTGTTGCACACCAGCCCAATCTCTGAGCAGTGTGAGTCTAGGGGTTCCAGGCTCTTTACCCAGGATTCGGTTTCCTTGGAATGTGGGAGAGAGCGGAGACAGTGGCGACTTTATGATGTACTAGTGGTTTCAGCCCGTTAAAATAACGGGCGCTAGAACAGAAGCCACCTCCCTCCCTCCCTCCCTGCGGCCAGCCGGCCTCCGTCTCCTCTCCCGCGGCCTCCATCATGTCTTCTTCCCCTTCTCCGGAGATGGGGCCGGGGTTCGAGCGCCCTGGCCCGGCGGGACGGCTTGGGCTCCGCCTCAGGCAGCGCTCGGCGGGTGGGACGGGCTGTGTGGTGTGGGACGCGGCACTGGTGCTGGCGCGCTTCCTCAAGAAGGGGGCCGTGGACTCAGAGGTGGCGGGCCCGGCGGGGCTCCCTCTCCGCTGCAAGGCCGTGCTTGAGCTGGGCGCAGGGACCGGCCTTGTGGGCCTCATGGCCGCAGCCTCGGGTACGTCGCTGGTGCGGCTGGGCCTCGCCTCAGAATCGCCGTGGGGGCTGCTGTCTCGCTCAGTGTGGCCTACACGGACTGGCAGCAGCGGCACCCTGGAGCCTTTAAGAATGACAATAATGCTCCTCCTCCCTTCTCCTCCCCTCCCGCGGCGGTGGCAGTTGAAGCGGAACGCCGGCGCTCCGCGGGGGCGGGCTGCTCTGGGCCGCTCCCAGGCCGCTAGGCCTCGGGGCTCTCGTTGTAGCGGCAGCGGCAGCGTGGCCTTCCTCCTCGGCCTCCCCTCTCTTCTGGAGCGTCGGCGTTCTGATTCAACCGCCCCGCTTCAACTGCCGCCGCTGCTCCCGGCCCGATGTCTCTCCATCCAATCCCTGTGTCCCTGGGGCACATGCTCAGTAGCGCAAACCCAGAGACACAGGGACTGGACGCAGAGACACTTGTGTTTTATATATATAGATGGTTTATTTACAGAGATATACAACTCAAGCTATGATGGAGTGATCCATAGCATTAACACCGCAGAAGGTATTGCTTCTCCCATAGGCACAGTCTTGGATTTCAGCTGAAATCAAGCACGGCTCTGACTCCTAGTTTCTACCTGCTTCTTGCCCAGCTCTCACAACTCTACTGCCTTTGTCTTTCTTTATAACAACAGGTGAGGAAGGATGCCTTCCCATTTTCCATCTGGCTCAGAGCACCTTCTCTTGTCAGACTAATGACCATACCTAGGCATTCTCTCAGAAAGGAATTTGTCCAGCCAGTTCAACAATGGGACCATCCCAATGGATTGCTGGATCCAAGTATCCAGGAATTGTAAGAGATGCAGGCACCATACAGACTAACACGTCCCCTCTCCAACTCACAACAATACATTTAAAGCATGTAAGTTCCTCCCAAGAATTCTGGGAATTAATTTGCTAAGGACACTGGGATCTGTGAGGATTAAACTACAGTTCCCAAGACTGGGGGGGGCAGTCATATGTTTTAAGCATAATGTATGATGTGCTGTCTATGTTGCTGCGGCCAGAGATCCCTCCCATCCATCTCCAGGCAGGAAAACGCTGAAAAAATGCATTTTACTAGAACTGCAGACTCCTAGCACGTTTGCAGGTTCCCTTCCCTTTCCCCTGATGAGAAGGCAGCAAACCAAGATACAGGAATTAGCACACAGTCACAGATGGACATCAATTTTTTATCTGCCCTCAATTGTCCGACATTCAGCTTCCTTGGATGTCCATGAGTTCCAGTGCCATGAGAGAGAGAGAGAAAACCTTTCTCTACCCACTCTCTCCAGTCAATGCCTAATTTTATAAACCTCCATCCTGTTGCCTCTTGCGCACTTTCAGCTAAAAGTGCCAAACGCAGCATTTCTTCATAGGGCTCCATCACCTTCATGGGGCTCCATCACCTTGATCATGTGAGGCACCCTTTTCTGCAGCTTTTCCAACTCTACAAAATCCTTTTTGGGGTGAGGCGACCAGGCTGGGTGGCGCTGTGGGTTACCAGAGCCTGCATCAGAAGTGTCGCGCTGGTTTGAATCCCCGGGTGAGCTAAACCACAGAGCCTAGGGGCTCGGTCCCAGCTCCTGCCCACCTAGCAGTTTGAAAGCACGTCAAAGTGCAAGTAGATAAATAGGTACTGCTCCAGCGGGAAGGTAAACGGCATTTCCGTGCGCTGCTCTGGTTCGCCAGAAGCGGCTTTGTCATGCTGGCCACATGACCCGGAAGCTGTATGCCGGCTCCCTCGGCCAGTGAGATGAGCACCGCAACCCCAGAGTCGGCCACGACTGGACCTAATGGTCAGGGGTCCCTTTACCTTTACCTTACCAGTACATAGCATTCCAAATGCGGTTGCACCATAGATTTGTATAATGGCATTATGATACTGGCAGTTTTATTGTCCATTCCTTTTCTAATGATCCCTAGCATGGAATATTCCTTTTTCATGGCCACCACACACTGGGAGTTGACATCTTCATCAAACTATCTATTGTGATCGCAAGGTCTCACATATGTGAAATTAACAGTTTTTGCCCCAAGACTTTACTTTTTCTTTTTCTTTTTACATTGAATTGTATTTGTCATCCTAACACCCATTCCCTCTGTTTTGAGAGGCCCTTTCAGAGTTCTTCACAATCTTGTTTTAACAGCTATGAACAATTTAGCTTCGTCGGTGAACTTGGCCACCTCGCTGCTCACTCCTAACTCGAGATTGTTTATGACAGGAGACAGGCGAGGAGTGAAAGAGGTGAAAGAGAAACAGCCCTGTCACAATGTGGTTTTGGATGCATCACTTGTGACCCCCAAACTGGACACAGCCCATTTGCCAAACAAATTAGGACAATCCTAATTTTTGCACTCCCAGGTAAGGCAGGCATCAGAAACACAAAGCTTGGACACCCACAAGGAGAGCAAAGGGGAAATCGCCTCCCTGGATGAGACATAATCCCCCAATTCAGTTTTCATTTAAAAACAAAAAACAAAACTTAATGTTTGTAGAAACTGAGATATATGAGGCAAAACATGCAGGCACATTTCTCACCCTTTTTTTGTTGGAAAAAACTAGTTTGCTCTCACCTTGCAATGTTTTCAGCCAATGAATGAAGTCAAAGCAATGACTGACATTTAGGAAAGCAGATCATCTGTATAAATCTTTTGCCTTAAGGAAAGCAGATCATCTAGCCAATTGGACAACTAGGTATAATTGTCTAGAGAAGTTACAGGTGGGTAGCCGTGTTGGTTTGCCATAGTCGAAACAAAATAGGAAATTCTTTCCAGTAGCACCTTAGAGACCAACTGAGTTTGTTCTTGGTATGAGCTTTCGTGTGCATGCACACTTCTTCAGATACAGCAACGAGCTCATACCAAGAACAAATCAGTTGGTCTCTAAGGTGCTACTGGAAAGAATTTCCTATTTTGTTTTGTCTAGAGAAGGAACTTCCTGGTTTGTTTTTTAGCGTTTTCTGCTGGTCTTCCCTGATGGAGGAGTGATTGCTGGCACATAATTCAGGTACGCAGGATTTTAGTGTAACTGTTTGGAGAGTAGTGAGTTGACTCAAAAACAAAAGGTAGCAGCTAAGACAGGAGTTCATTATCTTTCCAGCTTAGGATTTATTTCATGCAAAGACATTTTTAAAATTACTCTGCTAATGCCAATGCAGATAAAATCCATCATTATGCTCATACTGCAGGGCTCGAACTGAGAGAGTATGGGTTCCATTAGCTGCGCAAAAGTAATCCAGCATCGTTAAACCCATTTTTCTGGGGGGAGGTGGGTTAGAGTGTGTGTGTGTGTGTGTGTGTGTGTGTGTGGTGAACATTAAGAAAAAATATCATGTCAGCGATCAGCATAAAAAACAATAAAAATGCAACCACAAAACAAAAGAACACATCACAAATCAGTAGTTTAGAATAAATACATCAACATAGCTGGAAAATGCTCCAGGAAAATCCTGGGTGAGCAGGTGAGTTTTACACAGGCTCCTGAATGCCGATACTGTGGGACAGATGATCATTGGAAGCACATTCCAAAGGGCAGGTGCTGCCAGGGTTGTCTTAAGCATATCCGGCAACGTGGTGCAAAGCTCCCTCCAGCACCCTGGCACCCCGTTTCCCTGAGTTTTTTAGAGAGGAGGGCACTGCCGGCAGGGCTGGAGGAGGCGGGCAGTGGCTGGAGGGAGGCTCCTCCAGCGGGGAAGAGGTGGAGGCTGGATGCGGCGCCTCCCAGCTCAGCTGGCCACTTCGTGCCGTGGTGGCCACAGCAGACGGAGGCTCCAGGCATGGCACTGCTTCGGCACGGCATGGCGGAGGTGGGCAAAGGCAGCAAGCTGATGTAGGGAGGCGCCGCCTCCACCTCTTCCCTAGTGCCCTCCAGAACTTGGCGCCCTGGCACCCCGCACCACTACCCTTTATGGGTAAGATGCCCCTGGGTGCTGCCACACTTAATTGACATAGGAAGAACCCCAGGAGCATAGGGACTGCTCAGGCTGTCTCTGCCAAGAATTCAAGTGTCCAGCCCGATCCAGAGGCTCTAAAAAGTGTTTCTCTTATATTTTTCACTTCCAGCCCCCCACATTCCTCCCAAATTATTTTTACCCATCTCTTATAATTTCTCCTCCCTTTCTCCTTGTTCATCTCATTCAATCTTCCCAAATTGCCAGTTTCTTTCACCCTTCCTCCCCGGTCCTTTTACATTCACTTTTTTCTCCTATTTCAGCTCCTATCTCTTACTCCCTTTCTTTCTATTCCCTGTTTGTTTGCTTCAATAATAATAATAATAATTCACATTTTCCCTCACTTTCTAATTTCCCTCAACATTTCCTCTGGCCCTTTCCCCTCCCTCTCCACATGCCTGAACTGGAGTTGCTGGTGGCTCTGTGGTCTAAACCACAGAGCCTAGGGCTTGCCGATCAGAAGGTCGGCGGTTCAAATCCCCGTGATGGGGTGAGCTCCCGTTGCTCGGTCCCAGCTCCTGCCAACCTAGCAGTTCGAAAGCATCAAAGTGCAAGTAGATAAATAGGTACCGCTCCGGTGGGAAGGTAAACGGCATTTCCGTGCGCTGCTCTGGTTCGCCAGAAGCGGCTTAGTCATGCTGGCCACATGACCCGGAAGCTGTCTGCGGACAAACGCCAGCTCCCTTGGCCAGTAAAGCAAGATGAGCGCCGCAACCCCAGAGTCGTCTGCGACTGGACCTAATGGTCAGGGGTACCTTTACCTTACACTTGTCCAACCAAAAGGATATGGGCAGGCTGGAAAGTGAAGAGGCCCTGGGCAGGTTGTGGCACTGAGACCCACAGGTGGGTCCTAGCAGACTGTTTGAGGAAACACTTCTCTAGTTTCAATCCTGGTTATGTTTAGTTTAAAAATGGATCTTAGCTAGTAAGGTGGGAAAGAGCTACTGTCCTGGGGTAGCTAGTCTGAGCAGATGGCAGTCGGCTGGGTTGACCTACAGCCTGACACTGTATAAGGAGAGTACATAGGAAGGAGATGGAATTGTGAGCAGAGATGCAATCGTATCCCACTGTAAAGCAGTGATATAGCATATCTTTGTCGTGAGAAGTTCTCTTAACACGCATCCCTGGCAAGCTCGACAAGGTGGCAGAGGTGGTGTTGTGGAGGAGAGAGCAGTCAACAGACTTTTATTTTATATAAAAAAAATTAAAGGAATATTCAGTAGCTAGAAATGCAAGAATCTGCATTTGCTGAGGTTTATTAGAAGCTTCAGGATAGAGAGGTGCTCCCTTTGTGCTGCCATAGCAGCCATTCCAAAGCTCTTTGAGGTGGCTACACATTTGCACATCAAAAGGAGGAGCTGAAAACATTTTGCAGGGAAAGCTACTGTCTCTGTACTGTGCTCCCTTCCCAAGTGATCATCCTTGCTCTTAGCGATATGGTCAGATGGCATCTGCCGGCACTTAACTTGATGGGACCATATTGTTCAGTGGATCACATGGGCTATCTCCATGCTGATGCCAGCGCGGTTGTCATCATTGTCCTCAAGAGGTGCAACACTGATCAGAGGGGGCAAACCCCCATGATAATCCCAAAGAAAGACTCCTGGATACAGCTGTTACCATGGCAACATGGTTCTCCACCAAGCGAATGCATTTTTTTCATTGACATCAGCGCTCCGCTGATATTTGAGAATCTGGTCTTTGTCCTTCAACACTGCCATAATCTGGCTACATGGGACGGGGGTGGCGCTGTGGGTTAAACCACAGAGCCTAGGGCTTGCTGATCAGAAGGTCGGCGGTTTGAATCCCCGCAACGGGGTGAGCTCCCATTGCTCGGTCCCAGCTCCTGCCCACCTAGCAGTTCGAAAGCACGTCAAAGTGCAAGTAGATAAATAGGTACCGCTCTGCGGGAAGGTAAACGGTGTTTCCGTGCGCTGCTCTGGTTCGCCAGAAGCGGCTTAGTCATGCTGGCCACATGACCCAGAAGCTGTATCCTGGCTCCCTCGGCCAATAAAGCGAGATGAGCGTGCAACCCCAGAGTTGGACACGACTGGACCTATCAGTCAGGGGTCCCTTTACCTTTAATCTGGCTACCTAGCAGGTATTTCTGCTGGAGGTGTTTTGTTCAGTCACCAGAAAGACCGTGACATCAAAGACGTTCAGCGCAGCGCACCTTCTCACATCACAGTACTGCCATACTGTGTGACATAGCACTGCCATGACATGTTTTCTGCCATGCACCTATAAAAGAGAGGCATTGTTTAAGCAAGAGCTCATGCAGAAGTCGCCTCACACAGCAAATGTGTCGGTTTTCATGGTGGGTGAAATCTTGATCAATGCTGCTTTGTGGGTGAATGGGGCACAACTTTCTGTAGGGAGAGCGATTTGGCCCCCTGCCACTCCAGCTATAAGCTCTTTGCAGCACAGCTTCTGTGCCTTCCTTTCTCTATAAAATACCTAGCATAGCACTTCAGGGTGTTACAAAATGAAAAACCATAATAATAAAAGCAAGAGGGGAACTCTCCAGGTACGTGGCTTGCTAGAAGCACGTTTATGTGCCATTAGAACCAGAGGAGGGCCATTGCTTGCTTTTCTCTGCTTTTAAATACAGTCCCTACTTAAAACCAGCTTTTCTTCCAAGCTTTGCTAGGGTATGCAGGCTTAGGCAAGGTTCAAGTAAGATGGAAAATCTGACAGGTTTAGCTCTGTGTGACATTGACAGAAACGTATCACAGGAGTCACTGTAGGAGGACACCGGTGACCTGGCCAGGTTTGCTTGCTTTAATTTCCAGCATGGGAAGTCATGTTAGCTAGAAAAAAACAACAAATGTAGCATCTGAACCATATACTTAAAGAACTTCGTGGACCAGAGTTCATAAGAAATGTATATAAAATGATGTATAGATGGTACTTAACTCCAGTTAAGTTGTCGAAAATGTATAGGATGCATGACAAATTGTGTTGGAAATGTGGACAAAAAGATGGAGAATTTTATCATATGTGGTAGACATGCGACAAGGTTAAAGTGTTTTGGGAATTAATTTATAATGAATTGAAGAAGATGTTTAAATATACCTTCCCCAAAAAGCCAGAGGCTTTTTTGCTGGGCTTGATGGGTGAAGAGATAGCCAAGAGGGATCAAAGACTGTTCATGTATGCAACAACAGCTGCAAGGACACTTCTTGCCGCAAAGTGGAAATTACAGGAATTACCAATGATTGATGAGTGGCAGACGAAGATGGCGGAGTATGCGGAACTTGCAAAACTGACCGGCAGGGTCAGAAACCAGGACGATTCAAGGTTTCAAAGAGATTGGAGTAAATTTGTGGATTATTTAAGATTGAACCGAGGAAGTTTGAAAACACTAGTAGGGTTGGAATAAACCTTTGACAAAGGTCAATAGATTGAAACTGGTAAAAACTGTGCGATAGGATTGGATTAGAAAACCTGCTGACGAGAGGGGGGGGAGTCGCAGCTCAGCAGAGCAAAGATTTAAGTGTGTATGTTTGTAGATGTTTCATTTGATGTAATTTGAATTAATTGGAAAATAATAAAATTGTTTATTAAAAAAAAAAAAAGAAATGTGCTGGTCTGTAAGGTGCCATAGGTCTCTGTGTTGTCTTTGTTTCAGTTATCCGTCTCATTAATTAACCGGTCAGTTTCCCTTTGTATCCCGGGCTCAGGTGTTTGAGCACACTGCCAGAATCGGGAGTCACCTAGAACCCTACCACACTTTCTCCGGGATTCATTTTATCATTATTAACATCTCTGCCCACAGCTATGTTGGACTTCGGTAATTTGTTGGGTGTTGTCATAGTAACAGCAGCAGTTTCCTATTGCATGTTGGATTCTGGCTCAGCATGTATTTCTGCATTTCCCCCAAAAAAGGCATGCTGTGGAATCTGTCTCCTATACAATCTTGCCTTCTCCTAGTCTCTGTTAGAGATACTCTGCCATATACTGTATTTTTCGCTCCATAAGACGCACTTTTTTCCTCCTAAAAAGTAAGGGGAAATATCTGTGCGTCTTATGGAGCGAATGGTGGTCCCTGGAGCTGAATTGCCCAGGGGCCAAAAGAGGATCATGCTTTTTATTTTACAAAGAGAAAAGGGGGTGTTGAAAGGACCCCGCTCAGCAGCTGATCAGCAAGAGATCGGGAGAGAGATAAGAGTCCCCGGCTCCCTTTCAGCCCCGCCCTCCTTTGTTGAATGTGCTGCAGAGGGAGGTTGTTTGTTTCCCCAGCTACATGTGACTGGCTGATTAGATTATCTGTCTGGAAACTGTAGAAAAGGCTCCCTTTCCTTTAGAAGCTGCAGAAATGTGAGTTGAACCCCATAAAAACAGAGCTTTTCCTCTTTGCTTTTCCCCCTTTGCAAAAAAAACTGCAAAACTTTTAGCTGATCCTCAAAAAACAGGGTTTTTCCCTTTGCAAAAAAAGCTGCAAAACTTTTAGCTGATCCTCAAAAAAACCAGGGCTTTTCCCTTTGCAAAAAAGCTGCAAAACTTTTAGCTGATCCTCAAAAAAACAGGGCTTTTAGAGGAGGAAAACCAGAAAAATATTTTTTTTCTTGTTTCCTCCTCTAAAAACAAGGTGCGCCCTATGGTCCGGTGTGCCCTATGGAGCAAAAAATACGGGTATATTAATTATATGTGTACAGGTTAGATACATTGTGTGGGTATCAACTGACATCTGAAAGGCCATTTATGTAAGGGCATTAGCTGTCTTGCTTTCTTGCTTCCAGCATTTAGGTGTTGCCTTCATGCCTTGCTGGTGCACTTCCTGAATGGTCACTGTTGGAAGCAGAGTGGAGGTTTAATCCTTGGTCTAATCCAGAAGGGCTCCTTGGCAGTGATGAGCGGAGGTTGGGGGGCTCCTGGCACACCTCCCACAAAACCCATTGTAAATTCAGCGATATGTGCTTGGCAAAAAGGGGCTCTGAAGGCATGCTAAACATGCAACACCTGTTGCTTTAAGAATCCCTTTACCTGGTTCCAATGACAATGATCTCCATTCTATGAGTTCCTTCCTGTTACATCCTAAGCATACCTGCAACTCCACACATCCTGTTGTACAGGAAGGAATGAGAAAGATCGCCCCAGTTATATCGCCTGCTATTTGAAAAGGTGTTAATCGCAGACTTTCTGTTTAAATTCTGCATGGTGGCGCAGTCAGAAATAATCCAAAGATCCCTGTCTCCTGATACATACTGTATTAGGAGAAAGTTTGCATACAAATGCATATGTTAGTGAAAATACCAAACAAACTTGAATTGTATTAGGGGAGATGGCTTGCAAAAATGTGTACGTCAATCAAAACTGGTTTGAATGTGGCTGAAAATGTTTGGCTTTTCACCTTCTAAACTCGACACACTTTGCTATTGCGGCTGCATGGTGACTGCCACAAGAGTGCTGTAATTACAGTTTGCGTACTTTGCCTGCCTGCCTGTCTTTGGATTCTGTACCTCTGTTCTGACCATGTAAATTTTGTGCTCTTTCAATGCTGTACCTCAGCTCTGAACCTAAAACATTTTGCTCCTCCTGCGCAGTCTGCTTAGAAACGGTTTAAAACTGCTTAGAAGCCATTTTGGCAAGTAAGCAGTATATAAATAAATACATAAATTTGGTTGGCTTTCGTCTGTCTTGAGAGACAATGGTGTGTGCCTCTGAGGGTGAAGTCAAACCACCGAGGAATCACAGCACCTGCTGTGGCTGCAGAGCTTTCAGGTCATGTGGCCAGCATGACTAAGCCGCTTTTGGTGAACCAGAGCAGTGCATGGAAACGCTGTTTACCTTCCCGCTGGAGCGGTACCTATTTATCTACTTGCACTTTGACATGCTTTCAAACTGCTAGGTGGGCAGGAGCTGGGACCGAGCAACGGGAGCTCACCCCGTCGCGGGGATTCGAACCGCCAACCTTCTGACCAGCAAGCCCTAGGCTCTGTGGTTAAACCCACAGCACCACCCGCGTCCATAACCACATTGTTTTTGATCCATTAGCAGTTCCCAAGTGACATCTCCAGGGCACAAACCTGGGCAGTATGTATGGAGGTCCTGGCCTGCCTAGACAAGACCCACCTCTCTGCCTCACTGATGTGGTCCAAAGGAAAGCAGGGCTATAGTTTGGCACCAGATTGCCTGCAGGAATGCATTAATATACGACTGGAATTCTGGGTCAAGTTTTTTCTTCCGCCAGCCTGCTATATTCCAACATAGGACTGACAGAGGAGGATTACTGCAACGACCATTTAACTGTCACTTAACCGGTTGAACATTGTTGCCTGCAGGAGTTTGCAGAAGGAGGCATACAAGGCATCATCCAACCATCTTAGGGACTCCACTCCGGATTTGTAGGGTTTGTTCCTTAACCTTTTCTTCTCCCAAAGATATCTCGGAAGGCAGAAGAGGTTTAGGACCAGAGTTTTCCTTCTCCTAGGTCAACCTTCTTAGGTTGATGAGCCCCATTCGCCCCTCACTTCCCTCTGCAGCATGTGCAGAAACTGCTTTCTTGATCGCTGGACCTGCTATTGGTCTTGTCTGCTAGTCCACTGGACCCTGTCTTTGCATGCAGGAGAAGACGCTAACTCATGGTGGGTTTGAGACCCATTAGGTCCCCTCACCTTGTTTTAGCCAGCTAGTCAAAGCCGTTTCCCAGGATGCGGCCGCTGTTGCTTGCTGACAGCTACTAGAAGCCACAGATGAGCACTGAGTGAAGATTGGGGTCCAAATGTGGACAAACTACCCTGGAAGGAACCTGACATGTTGCCCACCAGAGGTACTGCCCCTCCCCTAACACCCCATACACCCCAAATATATCAACAAGTAAGTAATAATCCAGGGACTGAGCTTGCCTGGCAAAGGTGTTTCAGTTTGATGTCCTGCTTGCCAGCCTTTGCCAAAGTGATATGGTTGGGTCTGCTGGTTGCCATGGTGGACGTGAAGGCATATACCTGTAAGCACCTGACATTCACACTTTGATCCCCTGGAAAGGGGACAGCACTTTCTCCTCGCTTCTCCTCAGTCAGATGGAAATACCACACCTCAACCCTGAAACATTGTCCTCTATGGAAAAGCTGGCAGGCAGATAATTTTTAAGACCAATAGCCGTTTTATAACTGTCTATAATGTGTCTCGCTGCTTATTTAACTTATATGCAGAATTCATCATGCGAAAGGCTGGGCTGGATGAATCCCAAACCGGAATTAAGATTGCCGGAAAAAATATCAACAACCTCAGATATGCTGATGATACAACCTTGATGGCAGAAAGTGAGGAGGAATTAAAGAACCTTTTAATGAGGGTGAAAGAGGAGAGCGCAAAATATGGTCTGAAGCTCAACATCAAAAAAACTAAGATCATGGCCACTGGTCCCATCACCTCCTGGCAAATAGAAGGGGAAGAAATGGAGGCAGTGAGAGATTTCACTTTCTTGGGTTCCATGATCACTGCAGATGGTGACAGCAGTCACGAAATTAGAAGACGCCTGCTTCTTGGGAGAAAAGCAATGACAAACCTAGACAGCATCTTAAAAAGCAGAGACATCACCTTGCCGACAAAGGTCCGTATAGTTAAAGCTATGGTTTTCCCAGTAGTAATGTATGGAAGTGAGAGCTGGACCATAAAGAAGGCTGATCGCCGAAGAATTGATGCTTTTGAATTATGGTGCTGGAGGAGACTCTTGAGAGTCCCATGGACTGCAAGAAGATCAAACCTATCCATTCTTAAAGAAATCAGCCCTGAGTGCTCACTAGAAGGACAGATCCTGAAGTTGAGGCTCCAGTACTTTGGCCACCTCATGAGAAGAGAAGACTCCCTAGAAAAGACCCTGATGTTGGGAAAGATGGAGGGCACAAGGAGAAGGGGACGACAGAGGATGAGATGGTTGGACAGTGTTCTCGAAGCTACTAACATGAGTTTGGCCAAACTGCGAGAGGCAGTGAAGGATAGGCGTGCCTGGCGTGCTCTGGTCCATGGGGTCACGAAGAGTCGGACACGACTGAACAACTGAACAACAACAACAAATAATGTGTTGAAATAGACTCTCCCCACCCCACACGCTCTTTGCAGGACAGGAGGCTCCGATTATTTTGTAATTGCAGCAGGCAGGGCATTGCTGCTATGCATGGCTCCTTAGTGCACATCTGCGTGTTTGTGTTTAGACTGGTTTGCCTGCTCGTGGCTTTGATCCCTAGGCAAATGCAGCCGTCCCAAACGCAAAGTATCCAGCCTCTGAAGCCTCATTAGCATGGGCTCTTTTGGCAACCAATCGAAGTGCAGGAATGGTCAACTGAGGCTACCCATACGGATGATTATGTAAAATTACTGCCAGTCCAGCTCTTAAGTCAGTCAGAGTGCAGGTGGGGAAGTATGCAATTGGGAAATGAATATGCCATTACGGAGCCACAGCTACCCTCCCTGCATCCTGTAATTCCGTTTAACTAACAGGCTGTGGCTTTGTAAAGACATTTGATTATGGTGCTTAACCCTGCAGCCAGCAAAGTGAAACACCTACATGTTTAAATAACTTGAATAAACTCACAGTCAGTGGGGATTACTCACTCCACTAAAGTTGCTGCCACTCGTGATGTGTACAGTGCAAAGATGTACCCGGGAGGGGGTGGGGTTGGATCCTCTCCTGGTTCCAGCATTCCTTTTAATACCCAGTGCCCAGTAATCAGAGTGTCTGTTCTGCTTCCCTCCAGAGGCAAATTAGAGGGCTCTCTGTGCAGCTCAGGGCATCTTCTCCCATGGATAGAACATTTCTGAGCTGCCGTTCTGTGTTTATCAGCGGGGGAATGCATTTGCCTTTTGAAAATGGCTCTTTCTTCTGCAGTTTAATCATCACAGCTTTTTATTCCTTTTGTTTACTCAGCTAAGAATGAAAATACACAGTCGCCTCCTATGGTGCCATTAAAATGTAGATGGGAAGAAGAACTTGATATTTCTTTTAGTGACAAACAATGGGCAAAAGGGTCTCTGGGAAATTACACCCATTCTTTAAGTAGCAGCATTTGGAGGGATGCGGCATAAATAGCTCGACTGGAGAGTTTCACTTGTATAAGAATTAGATAATGCAAAAAAATAAAAAAATAAAAAATGTGATACTAACTGGAGCATTTGCTTTGCCTTCTCCAGGCAGAGGGCTGGAAAGCCTGGGGTCTTGAACAGCTAAGAGTGAGCTATTGGTTGATTGGTTGGTTTGACTTGTTACCTGCCCTTCACTGTTGAGGTCCCAGGGCGAGTTACAACAAATAGAACATACAATTTTAAAACACATAAACCCATTCCAAAATGGAACAGAGAGCAATATAAATTCCAGAAAGGAGGCAGATCACACACATGAAACCCCATATCTTAACTATCAAAGGCCAAGATGAGTCTGCAGCACATGATGAAAATCGCAGGATGAGAGAAACAGATGAGAGAGAGAGAGAGAGAGAGAGAGAGCTCTTTGTGCGGCTGCCATTCCCTGCACTTCTGAGGGTAGCAGAACTTCCAAGAAGGATCCCTTCTGTGGATCTTCACACCCGATTAGGTCAGTAATGTTGGGGACCAGGAGCACCGGGGGGGGCCAAGGCCCTCCTAAATTTCCATATCAAAGCGCCAGGGCCCCCCAAACTTCTTTGCACACCACGGGGCGTCCACATGCACATCATCACACCCCACAGGGTGCCTGTGTGACATCAGCATGCCATGGAGTGCACTGACGCTATGCACGCATGCCATGCACATGGTGTGCTGAGCACATGGAGCGCTGATGTCATGTGGCCCCGGGACCCCTCAATCATGGGGGCAAGGGGGCGCAAATGACGGGGACGGTCTTTTGGATATTTGGGGCTTCAGATAATTTAAGGCTTTAAATGCTAATGTGAGCACCTTGAATTGAGCCCAGAAGTGAATTGAGCACTTCCCTCCCTCCTTGGACAGTCTACCGCCGTCAAGTGTGCAAGTTCATAGAGTCTCAGTAGCAAGAGGCACTTCATCCATCTATGTCTTCTTAGACCATACCACTGTCAGGATATTAGCTGCAGCAGCGAGGCCAGCATGACTATGTGTCTGTTTTCATCCTGTGGGAAAGCCACCAGTTCTACCAGCTTTCTCACACACGTGATGTTTTTGTACTTTACTATTGTACTTTACTTTCGTTTCTGGCTTGAGAGATGCCGGACACGCTAATGCACAGCTCTGACTTAATGAGCTGGCAAGCAGAGGCATACTCTGCATCTTATCTACAATAAAGTAGTTTTAGCCTTAATGGCTTGTGTGTGTTGTTCTTCACGCTGGGGAACAATCACATATAAATGTGCCCCTGGACTCGAGTAGCCAGGAGGGCACGCAGGCTTCGTCCCTACCTGGGGGTCAGTCTCACAACTTGCCCCCGCGGGACGTTTGCTAACAACCACTAGGCTGCAAGTAAAGGGTGTGCATTCAAATGCTCTTTCATCAGAAGAGTCCTGCTGAATCAGACAAACAGTCCATCTAGTTCAGCATCATATTTCCAATATCAGCCACAGAAATGTCTCTGGAAACTCGCAAATGTGGCACTGAAAGCAATGTTCCTGCCCTGCCAGCTGTTTGCAATTTGTATTCAGAGGTAAGTGCCTTTGAACATGGAGGTTCCATTTAGCTGTCATGGCTTATAGCCCTCCATGAATTTGCGCATTTCCCTTTGGAAATGCCGAGGGCATTTGGCGCCGAGGGCCTTCTGTCGGTTCCCTCACTGCGAGAAGCAAAACTACAGGGAACCAGGCAGAGGGCCTTCTCGGTAGTGGCGCCCGCCCTGTGGAACGCCCTCCCATCAGAGGTCAAGGCAGAGCCGTCTTAAGGGGATCTGCCGCCCTGGCGCGGCTATCCCTCCGGCGCCCCCGCCATGCCGCCTCTCCGCCGCCTCCCTCCCGCGCTTGCCGCCCCTTGGGAGGGGGGTGGGCGAGCGGGGGATGAGGGGCGTGGCGCTGGAGCGGCGGGGGCTCTGCGCGCCCTTCCAGCGCTTCCGGGACGGGAGGCGAGGGCGGCCGGCTCGCGCTCCCGCGCGCAGCCGGATGGCGCGGCACAGCCGGCCAGCTCGCGCTCCATCGGCGGGCGGCCGGCTCGCGCTCCTGTGCTCTGCTGGGCAGTCAGAGGGCGCTGCCGGCAGGCGCTGCCAGCGGGGCTGGAGGGCGGAGGCGCCCTCCAGGCCATTGCGCCCTGGTGCGCCGCGCCACCAGCCCCAATGGATGAGACGGCTCTGGGTCAAGGAATAAACAACTACCTGACATTCAGAAAATACCTGAAGGCAGCCCTGTTTAGGGAAGTTTTTAATCTGTGATATTTTAAATGTATTTTAATATTTGATGGAAGCCGCCCAGAGTGGCTGGGGAGACCCAGCCAGATGGGCGGGGTACAAATAAATTATTATTATTATTATTATTATTATTATTATTATTATTATGAAGCATCTAAGCCTGTGGTCATCACATTTTGTAGCAGCAAATCTCAGATAGATAGATAGATAGATAGATAGATAGATATAGATATAATCCTTGCCAGTGGAAAAGTAGCTTTTCAGAAGGAAGGTTTAAGCCTAGCCTTCTCCCCATCTTGCTATTTTGTTCACATATGGATTGTTTTGCAGGGGTAACGTTTTCAAATAAACATCCCCACACCTGCAGTCAAAGTAATAAAACTCAGGGAGAGCTTTACTACTTGATTCTGCTGATTGTATAACGTGGCTCTAGGGTCAAACTACACATAATGCTAAATGAATCCTATAATTGGGCTTCTCTGTTTCTCTGTCTCTCTCTCTTAAGTCAGCGTGGCTGTGAGGGCAGGGGCGACCTGGAACAGGACTGGGGAGGGAGAGTTTAACCTTTCTCCATTGCACCATTTTCCTGCTGAAAATCCACCCTGAAGCCACTCAGGGAAGATTTCAGTGTAAAAATCAGGCAGGGTTTACAGTCTACTATCCCCTATAGCTGCTGTGAGTTTAAAAAGAGAGAGAGAAAAAAACAAATAATTCTGTTTCTGGGATCCAAAATCATGTTTAGGGTACAATCCTAAATGTACAATGGGGGGAAGTAGTAGTTGGACTATATGGAACTTGCTGAGATGACCGGGAAGCTCTGTGACCAGAGGGACGACGCAGTGGGAGAAGAATGGAAGAAATTTAAATTGTATTTTTAAAAGTATAGTAAGATTGAAATCTAGAAGGAACTTGTAAGAAAAGTCAGACTGCAGAATAAGAATTAGGTTAAGTGTTAAAGAAATGTAAAATAATGATTTAAGAATATAGTTAGAGAGAAATGGATAGGATTTTTGGAAAAATAAGGTTTGTACAATGTAAAGAAATTACTAATGATGAATGACAATGAACGCAAGAAGGGCAGACGTGAGGAAGTCAATCCACAATGTTAAGAAAAGAAACAAAATCAAAATTTCTTTCCAGTAGCTTAGAGACCAACTGAGTTTGTTCTTGGTATGAGCTTTCGTGTGCATGCACACTGTATCTGAAGAAGTGTGCATGCACACGAAAGCTCATACCAAGAACAAACTCAGTTGGTCTCTAAGGTGCTACTGGAAAGAATTTTTGATTTTGTTTCGACTATGGCAGACCAACACGGCTACCCACCTGTAACTGTTAGAAAAAGAGCAGTTTTTAAGGAATACATTTTTCATTTTTTATTTTCATTTTATTTTTTGTAGTGTTTGTAATAGGTTGCATTTTGTAATTCTGTGTTTTGTTTGCAGTAGTTGTATTTGTTAGTTGTATGTATTCTGCTGTTGTTTGGAAAAAGTTAATAAATATATTTTTAAAAAAAATTGGGGGGAGGTAGCGGGAAAAAAAAAAGAAGAGTTTGGATTTGATATCCCGCTTTATCACTACCCAAAGGAGTCTCAAAGCAGCTAACATTCTCCTTTCCCTTCCTCCCCCACAACAAACACTCTGTGAGGTGAGTGGGGCTGAGAGACTTCAGAGAAGTGTGACTAGCCCAAGGTCACCCAGCAGCTGCATGTGGAGGAGTGAGACGCGAACCCGGTTCCCCAGATTACGAATCTACCACTCTTAACCACTACACAACATGCTTCTGTTAATGTCACATGTAGTGTGACCTTTTGTCTCAAGGCAATAGACTGGGTGAGTTAACCCAGTGGAAATGCATTTTGTTCAATTTGATATTCCACCGTAATCTACCATCCCAAACAATTATCAAGTTCTCCTTTTTGTCCCAGTGCCATTGTCCAAAACTTAATAGACAGCTCTCAAAATCACAAAGGGATTCCCCTTTCTTGCTCTTCCAGCATACAGATTACTACTGCTAGTACTAGTAGTACTACTACTACTACTACTACAGCTACGTTTATTTATATCCTGCCTTTCCCCCTGACAGGGCCTCCGGGTGACTTACAGATAAACTATGAACAGCTAAAAACATAGCCAAAAAAATTGTTAAAAACAATTAAACATTGCTAGAATTAAAACTATTAATATACAACATCTATTAAAAACATTCAGATAATCACAACAAAGGCAGCATGGCACCCGCCACCTCATTTAAAGCAGCCAGTTCCCAAAAATCTGTTGGAAGAAGAAGGTCTTCACCTGCCAGTGGAAGGGAGCCAGTCTGGCTTATCCAGGGAGAGAGTTGCAAAGTTGCCTGGGGAGCAGTCACTGAGAAGGCCCTGTCCCACGTCTCTGCAAAGCATTCCTGTGAGGGCCTGGAGGCTGAGAGAAGGACGAAAAAAAATTAAAAATATCTCAGCCTGTGCAGGTTCATATGAGGAAATAGAGTCTTTCGGCTAACTTGGACCTAAGCCGTGTTGGGCTTTATAAGTTATCAGCAGCACTTTGAGTTGTGCCCAGAAACAACCCGTGGAGCTGTTTGTAGCAAGGGCGTTTTATGAACGAGACAATCAAAGTGAGTTCAGTCCAGCTTTTTCTGTAGGGCGACCTTTTGAGAGTCTCGCATTCTGACACCAATACGGCGATGTGACAAACTATATCACACGATCACCAGTGCTGTCAAGTATCCCGTTTTCCCCGGGATTCTCCCTTATTTCAAGCAGTTTCCCGCTGCTCTCCCTTATTTTTTATTTCCCTTAAATTTCCCGTTTTTAATGGAAGCAGCTCCTCCCCTGCTGGCCAGGGACTGGGTGGGAAGACCTCGCCTACTTGGAGAGAAAAGCCTCAGCCCTCAAAGCAAGTGGGAGCCGTTTCCCGTGCTTACAGGGGGGTGTATTCCTCCCCCTGCATCAGCCCCTATCCGTTGCCGCCGAGCCCCTCAGCCGGCCAATAGGGTTAGCTGGTGGGCGGAGCCTGGCTGCCTTTGAGCAGCTGCTGCTTCCTGTCCTGTTTTGATGGGATCAGACAAGAAGACGATGGGGCTCCATCGCGCGGAGCACATGGCTGCCCTCCTCTTTGCTGGCTGCCCTCCTCTTTGCTCCGCTCCGAGCCCGAGCCCGCTTGGAGTTTACATTGCTGCTCCGCCCACTTTTGCTTCTGGCTCCGCCCACCACTGACATGTGACTGTCCCCGGGATAGGTGAGACTGCTGATCCCTTATTTTCAAATCCGAAACTTGACAGCTATGACGATCACACCGTAATCGTCCTACAGGTTTCATCTGGTTCGCAATCACAAATGATCTCTTTGTACCTTGGAAGGGCATCCTTTCCCTCAAACAATTCTGCTGTCCTCCTCCTCCATCTGCTTGCTTTCATAAACATGAGTGGAGGTGGACAAAGAGATTAGCAGAACGATGGAGCGATCACACACACAACAACAACAACAACAACAACAACAACAACAACAACAACAACAACTGTTGCAGAGTTGGTATATGTAGACTCCCCGGTTTGTGAGCTATTCACAGAGGCAAACATTACAGCAGTGTGGGTGGTCAATCATTAGTATTAAACCCTCTTCTTAACAAAGGGAACTGAATGATTATCAATGTTGGGTTGAAAAGAAACAAATCCTGAGGGTGCTCCCACAGCTACGTAAATTTTAATTCCTGTGGACAATACAACTTCCCGCTTGGACTAATGCCGACCTGCAGCTTGTGAATGCATCGTAAAGAATCTTCTGCACGCAGGGTCTTGCTTTGGAGGCATTGATTTGTGAGTGCCTATCAATGAATCACATTGGTCACCATAGTCTCCAACTGCTCCAAAAATGCTGGGACGGTAACGAAAACCCATAAGGCTTCTCACTTTGTCACACAGAGCCCCAAATTCCCATCTTTGTTGAGTACGCTAACTGGAAATGGCTTCATGTTGGGGGAAGCAGGGGGGAAGAGAGAGTTGCCAACTGAGCTTGCCTTCTCCTCCCAGCTAAAACACAAAATATTATGTAAAGGAGCTTACTAATGTTACATTGTTCACTGTGGAACTACCCTATAGATGATGGTTTCATTTTATGTTTTATGTTGTTTCAGTTTAAACCTTCTGCTACATTATATGCAGGGGCGTACGAAGGGGGGTCGGGGGTCGGTTCGCCCTGGGTGCCACCCAGGGGGGCGGCAAGATGGACCACTGCCTCCCCCCAGCTGAAGAGTGGCCGAGGGCGCGTGCGCAGTCAGTATGGGCGCCGCTCGCATGGCATCCGTACAGGATGCCCCTTGCGCAGTTTGTATGGGATGCTGCACATGCGCAGTCCATACGGACGTTGCACATGTGCTGCTGGGTGGTTCACCCTGCCCCTCGGCGTCCCGCCCCAGGTGCCGGAGGGAGTTCATCCACCACTGATTATATGTTCTGCTTTAACTGTTTTGTCATTATTGTGTACTGTACTATGTTTTTGTAGTTTTTTTAAAAAAATTAAGCTGCTTTCTGTGCAAAATAAATAATACCCACATTTAAAATAAATACCTGGTTGGGATTACTTATAACTGAGCAAGTAGCACTGCTTGCTGTAGCCAACGCTCCTTTTGCACCAAGACTAAGTGCCTTTGAGGCATCCATGCCCCACTGGGCCCATCTCAGAACCAGACCACCCCCACCCTTCCTTCTGTAGGTGGCATCAAATGCTTCCTCCATCTCCTGTTCCTGCTTCAAGAGCATATCAGCTGTTGCCTCTTTACTGCTTGTGTTAGGCTCCTTAATGGTAGGCTCCTTTGGGAGGAAGGGTGGGACAGAGATTTCAGAACAGGAATCCTAGTGCTCACATTGCTTGTTCACATTCATCTGGTCTGGTATGTTCTCCTTCAGAACCTGTCCCTGCTTTTTGCAATCTCCACCCCCCAATTAAAGAATCTAAAAAAAAGTAGCAGTGCTTTGGAGTCATCTGGTTTCAGCTGGGCCTTCTCAGATTTATTTTCGAAGATTCTTCATTGTGCGAGGCTCAGTGTTTTCTCCTGATGTTTCCCCTGCTGCGTTCCTCGTACTTCATCTATCCCTCCCAATCCTGCTGATGTTTATTTCCCCATAGGTGAAAAACTGCCATGGGTGGATCAAAGGGATTAAAATACAGTGCAACCTCGGTTGTCGAGCATAATCCGTTCCAGAAGACCATTAAACTTCCAAAATGTTTGACAACCGAGGCACAATGGGTAGTCAGCAATTTCAATGGAGAAAATTGATAAACGTGCCTTGGAAGCCATTCGCCTTCTGAGGCGTGTTCGAAAACGGAAGCAATTACTTCCGGGTTTTCGGCGTTCGAAAACCGGAACGTTTGGCTTCCGAGCTGCTCAAAAACTGAGGTTCCACTGTGCTACATATGAGAATGAGAAAGAAATGATATTGTGCTGGCCCCTCTATGTCAGGATGCTGTCAGCGCCTCCAGGCTGGTTTCCCAGAAAAGTATAAAGACAAGGGAAAGTTTCTTACCATCCTTTTTTATTTCAATATTTACAGAGAGAGGCTATAGAACCCAGCCTCATGGATAATGGTATTATCCAGAGTGAATCTCCACCACTACCCCGTCTCTCCCACTACCTCATCCATCATTCTCATCATGTCCTCTGCAGGTGCTGCTACCTCCCCTCTGTCTTTGAGCTCTTTGCTCTCCTACCTTTAAGGCCCGCCGGGTTCTGGGAGATGGAAGGGGGGGTCTGGAATGCTTTCTAAAGACACTGTGTCAGCTGGGAGTTGTTCTGGTTCTCCCATGATTTCCCAGCTTTCCCCCTCATCTGCCTCTGAGCTGCTACCACCCTCAAACCGCTGTTGTATATATACGGCCTTCCTCTTCCTCCTCCCTGGAAGGGTCCGGATAGGGAGGCAGTCTCCACCATTCCTCCTCTGCCCAGTCCCTGACACTCTAAAGCTCAAAGGTGAAGTTTGGGTGCATCCCATTCCTTGGGGACCCAGAGGAGCGTTGTTAACGAGAAGTGGTGTTCCAATACACGGTCACAAATGGGGTGACCTCTATCTGCTCTTGGAAGCTGATCTCCAACCCCCAGAGCCCTCTGTGTGGAATTGCTTCCCAGTGGAAACCCTCAGCCTTACATTTTGTTTTCTAATGGGATGAGGTTTTTAAAAAGATTTTGAAGGATTGTGCCAGTGATGACATTTACCCATGCTCCTTTGTCCAACTTGCATTCCACTAGCATTCCACTTGTTTTTAAAGGAATTGTGCATTCCTCTGACCCCTGGTTTGTTCTTGGCTCTTTGTGGCTCTTTGTGCCGTTCCCCTCCAGGGCTGTCTCTTATGTGAAAATCTCCTACTGCTGTGTTTAGGATTCCTGGGGTTTCCACGTCCACAAACTATCAATTGAAATGCTCACAGCCCCCCACTTGCATTCTAGCCTCAGTTGCAGCAGTAGCTTGTGCAGGCTTGATTGCCCTTTCTAGAGCCAGATCAGTTTTCCATAAGTCTTCTTTTGATTTTGATTTTTTTGTTTTTGCAATTTGCTGTCTCTAACTCCCAACACTATCTGAGCTCAAAGCAATGGCTCTGTTAGGGTCCCAAAGTTGCGTGCCTGACTCATCCGTTTAATGTCAGTAAGGAATTAAAAAGCAAAGACATCACCTTGCTGACAATGGTCCATATAGTTAAAGCTATGGTTTTCCCAGTAGTAATGTACGGAAGTGAGAGCTGGACCATAAAGAAGGCTGATCGCCGAAGAATTGATGCTTTTGAATTATGGTGCTGGAGGAGACTCTTGAGAGTCCCATGGACTGCAAGAAGATCAAACCTATCCATTCTTAAGGAAATCAGCCCTGAGTGCTCACTAGGAAGGACAGATCCTGAAGTTGAGGCTCCAATACTTTGGCCACCTCATGAGAAGAGAAGACTCCCTAGAAAAGACCCTGATGTTGGGAAAGGAGAAGGGGGATGACAGAGGATGAGATGGTTGGACAGTGTTCTTGAAGCTACTAACATGAGTTTGGCCAAACTGTGGGAGGCAGTGAAGGATAGGCGTGCCTGGCGTGCTCTGGTCCATGGGGTCACGAAGAGTCGGACACGACTGAACGACTCAACAACAACAACAACAACAAGGAATTATTTTACTGGTTCTCCTCCTTGCACAATAGATTCATAGTTCTTGGGCATGCAATACCTCTTAATTTCTTTAGAATGCCTGAAAAACTGTCCTGCTCCTCTGGGTTATTTGCATGACATGGAAAACTTCAGCTGCCTCCTGCCCTGCTATATGCAAATACAGAGGTACCTCTGGTTACAAACGGGATCCGTTCCAGAGCCCCATTCGTAACCCGCGATGTGCGTAACCTGAAGCGCCGTGTCTGCGCATGTGCGCGGCGTGATTCGGTGCTTCTGTGCATGCGCATGACGTCATTTGACACGTCTGCGCATGCGCGAACTGCCGAACCCGGAAGTAATGCGTTCCGTTATTTCCGGGTTTGGCACGTTCGTGACCCGTGTTGTACGCATTTTGAAGAATTCATAACAAGCGGTACGACTGTATGTGGTTGGTTTTTGTGGGCCCTTTTCATTCATTCCTCTAGCTTGCATATAGATGGCATAGCCTTCTTTAAACCTTTTCCAAGGTTCTGTTGCATTGTCACTCTCAACTCTATTGGGGCCTTGATACATCTTTTTATCTCAGTTATCTGCCCCTCGCTTTCCATGCTGACCCCACTCCTAGTACCGTGTAATGTTACCTCTGTTTAATGATGAGCAGGTCAGAGAAATTGAACAAGAAATAGTTTTATTAAATGTGTTGGGCATTTGGTTTTAACTGGAAAAGCCTCAAAACCAGTTTAGCACTTGGAGTGGTGTCCAGCAACACTTCCTGCTGCGTTTTCCTGCT
The DNA here is from genome assembly GCA_900245905.1 of Lacerta viridis. Taxonomy (NCBI): domain Eukaryota; kingdom Metazoa; phylum Chordata; class Lepidosauria; order Squamata; family Lacertidae; genus Lacerta; species Lacerta viridis. Next base: position 23,641 of record OFHU01000026.1, read on the forward strand.
TCTCCAGTGCTTTTGCAGAGTTGTTCAAACTTCTTACTTCTTCTTGCGCAACGGTATGTGTGCCTTGTGCCGGCAATTAAACTCCCACAAGTGTGGTGTAGTAGTTAAGAGCGGTAGACTCGTAATCTGGTGAACCGGGTTTGCGTCTCCGCTCCTCCACATGCAGCTGCTGGGTGACCTTGGGCTAGTCACACTTCTCTGAAGTCTCTCAGCCCCACTCACCTCACAGAGTGTTTGTTGTGGGGGAGGAAGGGAAAGGAGAATGTTAGCTGCTTTGAGACTCCTTCGGATTTCAGAAGAGAGTCTGTCTTCAATCTTCGCACTAGCGTTTTGGGGAAAAGATGTTGCTAGTGGCTTCTAATGTCATGTGATATTAATCAGTCAATAAGGTTTTGTATTAGAAATATGGTTGAGGATGTGTCATTGGCATGTGGCGAACAAAGTCTTTTGCCTCAGCACAGTGAACACACATGTGGTGTGATTACGGCTTGCATCCAATACTGATCCTACACAGAGTAGACCCATTGACAAAATTAACTTAAGTTCATTAATTTCAGTGGAAATACTGAATTGCAAATACAGTGATAACTTGGTTCTCGAACTTAATCCGTTCAAGGTGCGGCTTCTGATTGGCTGCAGGAGCTTTCTGCACTCAGGTGAAAGCTGCGTCGGTCGTTTGGCTTCTGAAAAACGTTCAGAAACTGGAACACTTACTTCCGGGTTTGCGGTGTTTGGGAGCTGATTTGTTTGGGAGTCAAGCTGTCCGAGTACCAAGGTACCACTGTAGTGGAGACAAACTCACCCTCACCCCTGCTGCAGGACACAGATGTGTAGAACACATCAGCCCAAAGGCCATCCTATCTGGTCCAATGACAGGATTATGTAATATGTACTGTATTATGATGAAGTTACCCAGTCTATAGTTGCAGAAATGGTTATCGATAGAGATATTTGTGGCCGCCCATTACTAAACTTGCTGCAGTTTTATTAAGAAAATACATCCCACAAAGTAGGTCTCTCTCCCCCCCCCCAACATTGCTTGTTGTTGTTCAGTCGTGTCCGACTCTTCAACATTGCCAGGCATCACCTTATTAGCGGTATTTGTCATCAATAGCATATAACTGATAAACCCCCAATGGATAATTCCAGAGATAATTCCTTCATTTTCCAAAGGGGAAATGTGTCAAGTAGGCAGTCAAGAGAATGATTTCCAAGATCATCCACTTTTGCCGCTGTTATTGCACTAAGGACTGAGGTGGGGGGTGGGGAGTTAGCAAAGAATATTATTTTCAATGCAGTTGCTTTCATAGTAAATTAAAATACATGGGATTGCATAGCTTGGAGGATTATTTGTAATTAATACTTCCATCTCTGAGTCACCTGTTTGAAACTATCCCAGATCAGTAATGGACATTAATTCCACTTTGGAACAGTCTACTTCCAGGGTGACAAAGTCTTTCTTGATGTCATTTATAATTATACAGCTGATTTTTTAAATAGCCTCATGATTGGGGTGGAACCCTAAATAGTCATAGTTTTGAGTAATTACCAATGCTTTTTAAACAGAAGCTTTTTCCAGAAGCTGTTTATTGTTGCTGCTTCTCCATAAATTCAGTTAACTTACCAGTGAGTGGGGGAAGAGTCTCCGCCCCCAATCTCCACGTATTAATTGAATGAGTGCATAATGCACAGGGTCTCTTTGAGCATTGAATGAGCATGTGGAGATCAGAGGTGGAGCCAACTGGGACCCCCGTGTGTGTTCATTGAATGCCCAGAAAAGCAGTACCCACAATGTCTGAAAGGGGTTCGTTTTTAACTCCTAAATAGAAGGTATTTATTGTATATATGTACAATAACAATTAGATAACTAAGTATGCTTTTTCTAACAGAATCATAATGATCAAGTTCTTGATTACAAGGTGAATGTTATTATATTTAAGTTGGTAAAAATTAAATGAATGTTAAATGGTTTGGGCAGCAGTTGCTGCCAGAGAAGTGAATTTGTGTATGCCAAAAGGAACAAAGAAGTCCTCTAATTTTAAGACTGCATTTGGTGTTTGCACAGAACAGCAGATCTTGAAGTAAAGTGACATAGCCATTTTATATGGTAGATTCCAGAGGCAGCCATTTCCCTGCCTATGAGCTTTGTTTTTGCGAGTGTATCAGCCAGTTAGGATCAGTTTGACTTCTTCTGCTTTAGGTGCAAACATTTTTTAGATTGGCACAGGATGTCTTGCTTTTGCCCAAGTAAACTTCCTCAGGTAGTAAACCTGTGGATGCTCAGTCCTAGTTCTAGGAAACTTGGAGTGAACCTGTGCCTGGACCACACTATTTCAGAATAGAGGTGAATTTTGTTTCTGAAACATTCACTCCACATAGAAA
>OFHU01000852.1:0-32804 GCA_900245905.1 Lacerta viridis
ACTAGCTCCCTGCTCTGCAGGTAGCGCTGACCCAGCATAGGTCAGCCAAGGGTGAACACCTGGATAAGCGGAAAGTCGGGAACATGCTCTATCCACCACCAAATGTCCCCCTGGACTCAGGCACGGGCACAACCCCCTCTCAGGGGTTGACCAAACCATCAAGTCCCTGGATTCCTTTAACGGAATACCCTTCACATAGGGATGGCGAGAGCGTTCTCCCATCCCTATCACCTGAACCAGAGCCTATCCGCAACCTTACAAGTTGTGATGATTTGCTACGCGGCAGGCGAAACCCAAATGGCAACAGCCAATCAGCCAAGTGGGGAAAATTCCTGCCGTGCCCCTGTCCCAATGACAGACGACACACGACGGCATAGCAAGGTCAATCGCAAAATGCCCTAAATATAGGGAGAGGTGGGCAGGTGTTCCAATGCATGCACCGAAAGAGGAAGCTCTGGGTCATGTGCATGGGTATAAATAGGTCCCTCAATCCATTTAGCCTGCGTCCCATTGGCCTGATTGAACCCTGCATCGAGGGACCTACCAATTGGTTGTTGTGGCTGTCAATCAAACCCACCCACAACACAGGGTTTGGTTGCCAGGTCTAACCGCAATATGTGCCTCTTTAAGGGAGGACCCGATTTTCACAAATATCTGCCTGCTTGTGCCTGATTTTAACATTTACATTTTTAGATACATCTTTGGGATGTGGAACTGAATTGCACCAATCTGAGAAGTGCAATATTTTAAAGGTAGCTGCATTTCAGTTGGTGCCTTGTTTTGAGAAGTGCAATTTAAGTAAATTCATGGCAAAATGTGAACCAAACCCAGTTTCCCCCTGCACATCTCTTTTTGAAATTATTACCCATGTTCTTGACTGAATACATGTATGTATGTATGTATGTATGTATGTATGCTGATTCATGATACCAGAATTATGCTAAACTAATCTGCATAATTTATTCTATACCTTTATTCTAATATATATACATATTCATAGATAGATAGATAGCATAATGTATATTGCCCCTCCCATGCCTAGGGAAGCTCAAAACATGCTGCAAAGTATACTGCAATGTAAAATTGTCATAGATTTTTTTGTGCTAACTCCTCTTGGGAGGTCAGGATATGTATTTCAACCCTCAAAGTGTTGGTTTCAAATACCAGGAGTTAAGGACAAAGTGTTTATCTAAGGAAGAGTGAAAACAAATTTACAGTAAACTGAAATCTGGGATGAATGCAATTTGAAGTAGTGATCTCCTATATTTGTTACCATCCAACTCTTACCCCACCCTCTTCCCTCTGGCAACATTCACACCAGACCTACTGCCATTCTTTTCTGTGTCCACTCCTTCACATTCCATATCAAAGCAATATTTCCCCTGCACCCCTTGAAGCACATCCCCAAACATGGTTCATTACAGCTGCAAAAGTTCAAGTCCCTATGGCATATCACAAAGTTGTAAACCGTAGATAAGAGTGTGACAGTCATACCACCTGGGATCTTGGCAGGACTGCTTACTCATGTGTTGAGTTCAAACAGGTTTGCCAAAAGTTCCTTCATTGAGGATAATATATACACACACATAAAAGCTTTCTTTTTAGAATCACTCTGCACCATTACAGACAATTCTGCCCTTGTAGAACAAACAACTGTATTCCTGTTATTATCTTAGAAGTTGCTGTGTTCAATCTTGGTTAGGCCAAGGCTAACGGAAACTATATGCCCCCCCCCCTGAAAAGAGCAGCAATGTGTCATAAGTTTTTCTTTTCACTTGTAATACAAAGCGATCCAAAAGTACAGAAGAACAAATCTAGAAAACTAGATTTCTTTCTTATTTTTCTATCGCCCCATCAATATGCAGTTTGCGTGAAATGTGCATGAAAATTTGTCAGTATTTTGGAGCAATATTTCCCCCCTATATACATGCAAGCAATTATGCTGAATATAATAGATGTTATTTTCACAAATGCATACATTTTACACACTTTCCCCTAATGTGCACTATTTGTATACATTATTTGGCTGAAGAACTGCATCCATCACAAAATTTATGGAACTGCAAATTTTGAAGGCTTGCTGTGTTTCGATTCAAATTTTGTTTCAAAATGTATGAATAAGGTTCACATTAAAACCTGAATCGAACCAGAATTCTACAAAAGCTTCCAGCAGAGATTCAGCAGGCATCCTTGCTTTTGACTTTCAGGTATCTCTTGGGTGTGTGTGTGTGTGTGTGTGTGTGTGTGTGTTTCGGCAGGCCTATGCAGCCTGAAATTATATTGAGTCACTAATTATTTTAATGATTGTTTTGTACTACTTTTAATGAGGTCCTTTATGTTTTCTATTGCTGGGAGCCACCCTGATATTTTACTTGCTTTTGACTTTCAGGTATCTCTTGGTGTGTGTGTGTGTGTGTGTGTGTGTGTGTGTTTCGGCAGGCCTATGCAGCCTGAAATTATATTGAGTCACTAATTATTTTAATGATTGTTTTGTACTACTTTTAATGAGGTCCTTTATGTTTTCTATTGCTGGGAGCCACCCTGATATTTTACATGAAGGTGGGATATAAATAATTTTAGAAACAAACCTGTGAAGGCATATTAGCTAACTTAAGACCCCAACTCTGTGGAGTCCTCATAGGAGAACAGAGAGAAGCAGGCAACCCAGCTAACCCCATGCACATCTGAGAGCCAGTGTGGTTTAGTGCTTAAGAGCAGTGGACTCGTAATCTGGTGAACTGGATTCGCTTCCTTGCTCTTCCACATGCAGCTGCTGGGTGACCTTGGGCTAGTAACACTCCTCTGAAGTCTCTCAGCATCACTCCCCTCATAGTGTTTGTTGTGGGGGAGGAGGGGAAAGGAGATTGGTAGCTGCTTTGAGACTCCTTAGGGTAGTGATAAAGCGGGATATGAAATCCAAACTCTTCTTCTTCTTCTTCTTCTTCTTCTTCTTCTTCTTCTTCTTCCTCTTCCTCTTCCTCTTCCTCTTCTTCTCAATGAAACTGCTCCAACCACCTTCCATCAGTAGCAGTACTAGTTCAGTAACTAAAACCAACCAGGGAGGAATGGGACAAACAGCTCCTATAAACTCCCAGTCTTCCTCTGACTGGGACTTTCACAAGTTGTCTGACTGGGAATTTCTCTGAGGCTCCATCTTTTTGAGTCACTGCAGCATGCTGGGGCACAGGGGGTAGGGGTACAGTGGCAAGCTCAACGCTGTGCAAATATACCAGTGGAGCCAATGCTGCTTTTGCACTGTGCAAATACAATAAGCCTCTATGGAAGCTACAGTACCACCTCCATCTCACAACCCACAACCCCAAGTTCCCCTTTTCATATGACCTCCAGCCTTAGGAAGTTTTAGAAGGTCAGCAAAATTCTGTTGTAGTAGTAGTAGTATAATAATAATAATAATAATAATAATAATAATAATAATAATAATCTGGCTGGGTTTCCCCAGCCACTCTGGGCGGCTTCCAACAAAATATTAAAATACAATAGTCCTTCAGATATTAAAAGCTTCCCTAAACAGGGCTGCCTTCAGATGTCTTCTAAAAGTCTGGTAGTTGTTTTTTCCTTTGACATCTGGTGGGAGGGTGTTCCACAGGGCAGGCACCACTACGGAGAAGGCCCTCTGCCTGGTTCCCTGTAATTCACTTCTCGCAGTGAGGGAACCGCCAGAAGGCCCTCAGAGCTGGACCTCAGTGTCCGGGTAGAACGATGGGGGTGGAGACGCTCCTTCAGGTATACTAGGGTGAGGCCGTTTAGGGCTTTAAAGGTCAGCACCAACACTTTGAATTGTGCTCAGAAACCTTCCATATGCTGGATCAGACCATTGGTCCATCTTGCCCAGTCTTATAAACACTGACTGACAGCAGATCTCTGGGATTTCAGATAGGAGTCTTCCAGTGCGACCTGGAGATACTGGGGATTGAACCTTGGAGCATCTGCATGGAAAGCAAACACTCTTCCACAAAGCTATGTCCCTTCTGCAATACATCACATGCCTCGTATTCCTAAATGATCCCCCAAAGAGGGGAATAACAGTCCACAGGGGTGTTGGTTTGGAAATGCTCGTGCTTGATGTAATGTTTAGTGGTGGCCCTAAACTATTTACTTGGTTGGAGATGAATCAGGAAAAAAAAATCGTAACAACCCTTAATGCCGCTGGCAGTGTGAGAGGAGAAATACTGCATGCAGAGACAGCCGCACACATCAAGGGGGAAAAGGACACATGATAATGAGAAGAGATTAAGCGAAGAGTGAGAAGAATAAACTATTGCTGTTTAATTGTAGCATTCATCCTCCTCCCTTGCTCAGATGACTCCATTTCCCGAAGTGCTATGTCATCCAACCCACATTGCACGATAGATCGTGAGCAGAGCAGACAGACACACACACTCACTGATGGACTGATAAAATAAAATAGATGGGATTGAAAGAAGCAGGATGCCAAGCATGTCGACTTGAGGGAGGTTTAAATCAGCAATGAATCCTGGTTATGTGAACATTTCTGAATAATTCAGGGATTGACTACAAGTTATGATGGTTGTGTAGCATAGGGGCAGAGAACATTGAGGCTGAAGGCAAAAATGCAGCCCTCCAGGCCTCTCTACCTGGTCCCAGGTTCTCCCCCTAGGCCACACTCCTCACTAGCCCTACTTCACAACCTCCTTGAATGTTTTTGCCTGGCTGGAACATGCCACTGAACTCGGATCATGCCTCTTGCTTTGCCTGGAGCGAGGATTGGGGTGTGTGTGTGCATGAGTATGTGCAGAAGCTAGTCTACTGATCAAAGGTGAAATTTACATTCATTGCAACACACATTTTTGCCTCTGGCCCTGCTAGCTTTTGGCATGTACATGTTTTAATTGTGACATTTTTGTAACAAAAATAAAAACAGAGAGGTAGCAACACATTTGCACATTAAGTGTTCTGCTGGAAACCAAAGCAAATGCTGGATGTTGCACTGTCAGGCTGGCTGCTACAATGCTCAGAGAAACACTTCCAGGCAGTGCTGACTCCAGGATATGAAGAGGGGTCTTCCCATTGTACCCAAAATGCTTCTCCTCACCTAGGGCCCTCCTGGGCCCTCTGCTGGTCTTGGGGCCCTGGCAAATGTCCAGTCTTGCCATCTTTGTATTTCCCAGACTTTACTGCGTTTGGTTAACGGAAAAAATGAAAATAAATAATAACAGTCTTTAAAAAGAGGGTGGGGGGGATATTTCTTTCCCTTAATGCGGAAGGAGATAGAAAATACCTAGCAAATTTATACTGCTAAAGTGAATGATATTTAAACAGGCTGTGCTGATTGAGGGCTTTTATAATTTAGCATGATTACGTAAGGGAAACAACACTGGGTTTTGAGTATATGCTGTCTTTGTGTAGTATACAACAACAGAACTAATGAGTCTATTTACTTCATTTCCCACTTCCTTTACCTGTTGTGTAATGGATTAAATGGGCAGCAAAATATTTTATTTGAGGCAGGATTTAAATGGTTAGGGTTGCTTTAGGATTTATGCTAGCTCATTGGGGGGTTTTGTTGTTGTTGTTTTTTACCTATTACCTGTGGTTCAAGCTTCATATTACTTCAAATGCATAAATAAATCCACTGTTTTCCCCATTTCTGTTCTTACAAAAAGCAGCTGAAACAGGCAGGATGTTCCAGGATGATGACAGAGTGCAGGAGAAGGGTTAACCCTCCCCATTCGTTCATTTAGTTGTTGTTATTATTTTTTACCCTTTATTAACTGCATAATTAACATTATCTTTAAGCACTGTACAATGAAAATAAAAATGAGAAAACCACTGAGCCTAGGGCTTGCCAATCGGAAGGTCGAGGGCTCGAATCCCTGCGACGGGGTGAGCTCCTGTTGCTGGGTCCCAGCTCCTGCCAACCTAGCAGTTCGAAAGCACGTCAAAGTGCAAGCAGATACAGTAAATAGGTACCACTCCGGTAGGAAGGTAAACGGCATTTCCATGCTCTGGTTTCACCAGAAGCGGCTTAGTCATGCTGGCCACATGAGCTGGAAAAACTGTCTGTGGACAAACGCCAGCTCCCTTTGCCAGTAAAGCAGGATGGTAGTGCCACAACCCCAGAGTTATTCGCGACTGGACATAACTGCCAGGGGTCCTTTACCTTTACACAAACAGAATTCAGTTAAATTTTCTGATGGAATAATGAAGTCTTCAGTTAGTTCAATAAGAATGGGGCCTGTCTGACCTCAAAAGAGAGTTCGATAAAATTGGGCCCACAATATTGAATGCATGTCTATTGGTGGATATGAGTTACGTGGAATGACTAACAGTGACTCCCCCTAAGACCTCAGTGATCAGGCAGGGGCATAAGAGATCATGTGGTCCCTGAAGTACCTTGGACCCAAGTTGGCAAGGCCTTGTAAATTAATGCAATAATTGTTAGACAAATTCATCAATAGCAACTAACTGGGACCTACCGGTATGTTTTACCTGCAGTGTCAGAGGCAGCAATGCTTCTGAATACAAGTTTCTGGAAAAGTGCAATTGCACTCAGGTCCTGTAAGTGTGCTTCCCAGAGACATCTGACTAGCCAATGTGGGAACAAGATGCTGGTCTCTCTCTTTTTGTTATTATGTTCTTAAGCAGTCCATCTTCTGCACCTGCGCACAGCTTGTAGACAATCAACCCATGCTTCTTCCAGCGGCATTACATTTTATCCACATAATATATGCCCAAGGTGCAGCAATGACATGTGTCTGCTATAACACCACACTCCCAGAGCAAAGCCATGATTCCCAAAATCTAGACCAACCTTTCGAGAACTGCAACTATTATCAAAAACAATGGCTATTATTAGGGTGTTTTTTTTTCCTGTCCAGTCTACTCGTTTTAAATCAGAGCACTCCTTTCTTTTTATAATGAGATTCTGGATTTATGGCTGCTCTGAAAAATTACCTCTTTACCATAATGCAGTAGTCATCAAAGGCTGAAATCTCAGTCTCACGTTTTTTGCTAGCCTCCTTCAAATTGATAAAATAAATTGTTGTTGTTCTCTTTACTGCTCCAGCTTACGAAACTCACTAGGCATGGGGAAATAGAAAATATTCTTTGCTGCATTTTCAATATGCATTCTGAAAGTAGAAACCCCACTGTCCTGGGTTCTGGTTATACACCTATCTGTTGCCTATTTGAATGCCACTACTTCTACAGAGTGTGGAGACTCACAGAATGTGCATAAATATTATTAACTGTTGAGAGATAAGGCTGAAAATCTTTCTAGCTTCCATTCATTATGATGTCAGGTAATTGACATGTTTGTGGCTCCACTCATCTTTTAAACTTGATCCACAGCAGGAAGGGAAGATAGGACAATGCCATATGTTCATCAGGCCACAGAGCCTCACAGTTCAATTGGAAAGGCAGTTAAGTAGCATATTCTAATAGGCTGGGTTTGAAATTAGATGCATTAATCAAAAATTTTAAGAAAATAATTACTATCATGGAAGGCAATCATACGCAAGTGATAATAGGATTTTCCCTTATGCAATAAATTATATCAGATATTACCACCTCTGAACATAGTCCATGCTGAACTTTTAAAGGAAGGGGGTAAGATTTATAAGATCTGTAATTAAAATGCTGAGGATTAAATCATTGCTTGGGGTCTACTCTGATTGCATTATCACAGCTTAACATTTCTCTAGAATATGTAAATTATTATTTTATGCCTTAAATACAGCTGTCCAAAATGGGAGAAAGTCTAATTAAATAATTTCCTCTTGGCATTTGGCTTAATGTTTTCTTTCCGTTTTGATAAAGAATTTCCCAAGTCTGAGATCCTACCAGTGCTTCCCTTATATTTAAAAACAGTGTTAAAAATTGGTGAGAAGCAGATAAATTTAAAAGCTGTCTTTCCATCTTCTTGAATGCTGGCATTCCATGTTTGAGACACCTATCTGCAACAGCATATCTGCAACTTTTGAAAGCAGATAAAAATCTTGCTTGTGCATTCCATGTGAATTGTTACCCCATTTTTCATTATGTGCCCTATTGAAAAGCAGGGTACTCAGATCTGTATCCCTGTTGCCTATTTATGCACATGTCAAAAATAGATGCTCTCAGGGAGAAAACATCAAAATGATGGGTATATGAAATGGCTATTGCCTCTGATGAAGACTGGATTATAAGATACTGGGGGTGGGGGAACAGATACAGGTGTTGGAAGGTTTTTGAAGTGTTGCTATGAAATGTTTTCATGCACTTTTAGATTTTTGCCTCCTGGCGGAAATGGAAATGTTAGAGATGCAAGCTGAAATCTCTGATCACTTATGAATATTGTACTAACAGCATGTGATAATAATTCTGTAATTTGCAACCTTTTTTCTCTATTTAATTATGGGGGGCAGTTTTTCTTGACACCACAGTTCCTAGGATAGTAAAATTAACCCTTCCATCACCCAACTGCAATTCCACTCACACCCTACCCACCCAATGCACATGCATATCTTCTGGTGCTTCAGTTCTGCTTAGTACCACTGGGAACTTTTTTTTTTTAACCCAATATTTTTTATTTTATTTTTTACAGAAAGGTTTTTTTTTTTAACTGCGGTGGAGGCAACATTTTTGTTGAAATGAAGGTGGACAGGGAAGAGCTTAATCTCCCCTCCCCACACTCGGGGGGGCAATGTGGGTGGTGCTGTGTTCTAAACCAATGAGCCTCTTGGGCTTGCCAATCATAAGGTTGGTGGTTCGAATCTACACAATCAGGTGAGCTCCCCTTGCTCTATCTCAGCTTCTGTGAACCTGGCAGTTTGGAAGCATACCAGTGTGAATATATAAATAGGTACTGCTGTGGCGGGAAGGTAAACAGCGTTTCCATGTTCTCTGGCACTCACGGTCCTCTGTGTGCCAGTAGTGGTTTAGTCATGCTGGCCACATGACCTGGAAAGCTTTCTGTGGACAAACGCCGGTTCCCTCGGCCTGAAGCAAGATGAGCGCCGCACTCCATATAGTCACCTTTGACTGCACTTAACCACCCAGGGGTCCTTTACCTTTATCTCTGGGGTCAGAATAATTGTAATGAAGGAAGGAAAAACACATCAGGTGACAGCAAGCAATAGAGTTAGCATTATATGTAGTTAGATCCCAAATTCACTCTAATTTTAAGCTATTTTTGAGGGCTGAAATAACATTAGAAAGCCTAGTGTCTTTGCCTTGCACATCAATGAGATTGGAGCAAGCAGATTTTAGCAAGTATTGATGTATCCAAAAAAATTGTTTAAAGGTTTTTTAAATTAAAAACAACAACTTTTGGAGACTGCTTTGGATTTCAGATAAGGGACCAGGAGCCTGACTTTCTATGTCACCATGTTGACTTGCCAAAACAAGGGAATGTTGTGCTGATCTTGCTCGTGACTTGTGGAAGTCTGATAGTAGTTCACCCCACCTCAACCTGTGTGATGTATCAGCAGAGTTTTCAGAGATTTCTTACTCTCAGCAGAACAGCTTCTTCAAGAGTCCCCACTTAAGGGAGAAACGCCTCTGCCACACAGTTCAAAGCAACAAAGTGTTCATCACCTCCAGACTCAAGACAAAGCTAAACACTGCTATTTACTATCTACAGTTCTTCTGATCTTTGAAGTAAATATATATATATGCACAGATCCACTAACACTATCACCATGTTAGCTAGCACTGCTGTGTAAAACACAAAGCCTCTTCCCCTGACTCTCAGAGATTCAGTCAAACCCTAAGAGAAAACAGGACAGGACGTAATGGAAGCAATGCCCTAGAGACTATTATACCCATCTCTACATTCCTGGATCAATGGGAGGGTGAATGACTCAGCAAGTCATACACTCAACCTTGCTGGTGTTGCTATGCTAAACCAGCGTACCTGGCACTCTTATCTCAGAACACCCAGACATAGGGGATGTGCTCCTCAAGACATGAGACCAAGCACTGCGTAACTTAACTCCCTTGTTCACATTACACCAACAGATTTCTGATGGACGGCTGCAACATCATTGCAGATGCTCAGAGAGCGGTAATGCAGTAAGTTTATAGAGATCCACCTAGTCCAGGCAAGGGCAAACTCGGCCCTCCAGATGTTTTTGGCCTACAACTCCCATGATCCCTAGCTAACAGGACCAGTGGTCAGGGATGATGGGAGTTGTAGTCCCAAAACATCTGGAGGGCCGAGTTTGCCTATGCCTGACCTAGTCCTATAAAGCTGAGGTAGGGATCCCATTTCAGCCTGAGAGTCACATTTCCTTATGGGCAACCTTCTACATTGCAGGGGCAGGATTTGGCAAGAGGAGAAATAAATATAAATATTACCTTTGTACAATAGGCTAGTTTCTACACACTTCCACCTAATCTACCATCCAGGGAAGAGTTCAAGAAAACATTCTAGCTAGATAAAAACACTCGAGGAGGATGTGAAGCTTGATCAATAGGGGTGTAGCCTGAGGAGGGTCCCAAGGGCCAGGAAGAAAGACTTAGAGCAGGCATAGACAAACTCGGCCCTCCTGATGTTTTGGGACTACAACTCCCAACATCCCTGACCACTGGTCCTGTTAGCTAGGGGTGATAGGAGTTGTAGTCTCAAAACATCTGGAGGGCCGAGTTTGCCAATGCCTGACTTGGAGGGTTCATTCAGTCATTGGGACCGATGTTCTCCACACCTGCTATAAACTGCTTTCTTTACCCTGGGTCCTTAATATATTAGTATCTCATCACTTAGTCACAGACCACTAGCCAGGGCACCATACATTGTTGTATTTAAAACCAGATTTTGTGTAACAAAAAAATAAAAAAATCCTTCCAGTAGCACCTTAGAGACCAACTAAGTTTGTTATGGGTATGAGCTTTTGTGTGCATGCACACTTCATCAGATAGATTTTGTGTAGTTCTCAAGCCTATTTATTAGTAAGAAACATATCCAACATTTCAGCACCCATACCAAGGTGGATACACACAGAGCCACCAAAGGGGAGAAAAAAACAGTGACAATCAAAAGAGTTTCTCAGAAGAGAAGTTAACAAAATAAAACCAGATTCAAAATGTAAACGTACAGATCTTTGACATCTAAATGCAAATTTTAAAACTCAAGCCTTTGCATACCACCCCCAGCCCAAAATCTGGTTGAGCTCTCGACTTGATAAGGCTATGATCGCTTGTGGTGCTGGAAGATTAGAAAAGCCAGAAACAGCTGTGTTCTAAGCAATATTTGCCAGTATGTTTTCACACAAGTTAACTAGGTCAGAAAAATAATTTCAACCAGCGAATGAATGAGAATATGCATTTGGAGTACTGAATATTCAGTTTCACTTTGCGTACGGACTGGCCTTGGCACTAACAGGAAATAGGAAGGTGTATAGTTGATTCTAAATAAATGAAGAAGCCTAGAAATTATTTATGAAGAGTATCATCTACTAAGCCTTTATAAGCCACCATCTATTAGTGGGAATTGAGGGATGGCATTTGTTCTGCTGTGTAGAAAATGAAGCAGCTATTAGCCGATCTCTTTCTGTATCACACTTTTTAAACTGTAAAAATAAATATATTTTAAAAATGCAACAAGCTTATGTGATCAAAGAGTTGGAAATGAATGTTCCAGATGAGTATTTAGAAAAATAAACTGTCCAATTTGTTTCTGCTCAATATTTTTTTTAAAGAAGTCCCTAGAATGACCATGTAATGATTTGTGGAAAAATTGCACTATAATTTTTCATGTGTTGCTTAACTGATGTGATGTGACAGTAGTTTTTGTTTGATCTAGTTAATACCAAGATAATAGATAAGAATGGACAAATCTTTCAAGTTAAGTTCCCCATTTTTCTAATTTTCACCACATTTCCATTCAATATCAACTGGAAATGGGCCCATAATATTGGGCCAGACATAGCACTGGGGACTTTGATAAGCTTTCCATACATCAGGAAAATTCCTGACATGTTCTGGTCTTCGGGTGTAAAAATGGCATGGAGGGGTTTTTGCCGAATCTACAAAATGTCAGGGGAAAGCCGGGTGTATGGCACCCCCCCCCCAAAAAAAACAAAAACACCTCAAGAATTTTGGCGGTTTCTTTAAAAAAGCTCAACAACTCTGCGGATGTCTGGAATTTTACTTTTTTTAAATATGGCAACCCTAGACTTTGATCAGACATTGGCTTGGTCCTGTACCAAGAACCCAGGAAGGCAGAACTGAGTTAGGTCTACACTACGCAGCTCTCCCACCCAGGTCTCATTAATAAATGCCAGGATGGCCCATTCATTCACAACTAAATATTAGTGGGTCTTTTGGTAAATCGATCTAGCAGTTAACAACAAATAAATATTGGTGAAACATCCAGCTGTATCAACAGTAAGTGGGAGCTAGGTGAGGGGCATAGGCTGCTGGATTTACGTATAAGATAAGCTACAGCTTAGAGCCCCATTCTCTTGCCTACCCCCCCCCCCACTATTAATATACTTCTTAATTGTATTTCAGTTCAACAATTACTTTGATAAAATACATATTTTGTTATGTGCAAATGGCTTTAGATACCTATTAGGTCCATAAATTACCATATAGCATATATTCAACACAAAAAAATGGCAATTTGTTGTTGACAAAGGACAACTGGCTGGAGGAGGGTGTGTAAAATAAGGGATTGTGATGCTTGCAGCCCAGGGCTGGATTTAGGTTTGATGAGGCCCTGGGCCCCATTACCTTCAGTAGCTTAGGGCCTCATCAAACCTAAATCCCCAGCCAGGCTTGCACCTTCCCACAAACACTGAGGCAGGCTGTCCCATTATGGGCCTCTCACTATTTCTGCATACAATCCATTTGCTTGAAAGTGGTCATAAATACTTAGCCAAACAAGCCAGCCACAGCCCCTCAATAGCTAGCACACACCAAGAGGGCACCATTATCACGTTCCATATTGCCTAGTGAAAACTCTTTTCCCAGGTCTTCCATCCCACCTCTCACCTGAGGGATTGCACAAGCCTGTTGGATCAGGCCCAAGGCCCATCTGTTCCAGCATCCTGTTCTCACAGTGGCCAGCCAGATACCCGTGGGAAGCCTGCAAACTGGATATGAGCAAAACTCTGGCCACCTGTGATTCCCAGGTATTCAGGGGCATAATGCCTCTGACAGGAGGCAGAGCTTAGAGAAAAGTTAAATCTCACCTCCCCACTCCCCACAGTCAAAATTGAGGGAGAGAAATGGGAAGGACAAACTCATCAGGTGATGGAAAGTGATACACTGATCATCACATCTAGATAAAACCCATGTTCACTCTACTTGTAACATATATTGGAGGATTGTCATGAGTGCTTGTGTTTTTAATTGCAAACAATCAGCACCCCTTGTCTTACTCCCCTTATGCCTCTTACTTTCCAGGGCGGAGAATAGAAATGGGAGGGTTGTTGTGTGTGCCTACCACCGACATGTGGTCTGTAGGAAGTTGCTCAAAAGAAAGGTTCAGAACTGAGAAACATTATCCACCCCTGGTCTACGGCCTAAGGGCAGTTCCCTCAGAATATGTTGCCTGCAGGTCATGGGTGCACCACACAGGGCAACTGCCAACAACTCCTGACAATAAATTCACTGATCTGGGCATTCCTCTTGGGTAGAAGACAAATCTCATGCAGGGACACAATGGGCAGCCTTAATTGAGAATCCTGAAGAATCTGTATATTGGTTGACTTGTCAAATCGCACCTGGAGCAGAGATGTAGTGGAATTACAGCACTTTACCCCCACAAACTGAGGCTGTTTGAAAGGAAGAAGTGAATGAAGGTCAAGGCAGTGACTCACACAGAGATACACACTCCGATAGAATCTGTGGACTCACAAAGCCATCACTTTCTTAAATTACTGCACTTCTCAGTGCATGGTTTGATTAATCCTGAATTCTCCTGCTAACACCAAATGGTCCAATAAGTTCCTGGCAAGCCAACGCAGCTGTGCAAAAACTTCAACAACCAGACATCCTGTTCCAAACATTGAACTTTGATTCAAGCAATTCAGTATATATCACAAATTATAGCGAGAAGGGAAGTAGGAAGGAACGAGGGGAAAATGGAAGATACCAAAAGTTGCACATAATAAACAGAATGCTGTCTTCATGGCCCTTTTATAGAACAGCTGCATCAAATATGTACAGTATTTATAACAGTAATGAAAATATAGCTAAAGGCATTAAACTTAATGGAACTCACTGCCAGACTGGCAACCAACTCAATTTGCTCATAAGAGGCTACTTTTATGAGTAAGCTGGGCAATGTTTGAACTTAAACGAGAGGAATAAAGATTGATAAGGAGTTGGGAAAGTTAAGAAAGTAATGTGATGATTTTAATGGAGTGGAAAATCAGCCAGCCATGGAGGTGTATTGTTTTTCTGGTCTCAATAATGTGAATGCATCTATGGGAAGCATGTATCACAAATCTAAACTAATTGAGGAAGCAGGGGAAAGAGATCTCATTTAGCCATGTGCATGACAATCCTCCACATACCTGAATTGGCTCTAAAGGCCTCCCAGCTTTGGGTGGTCAACTCAAAAATATATTAGAATTGTACAGTGAATCAAATCACAATCCATTGCTTCACACCATCAGAACTTATGGCTCAGTGAATAGGTATGAAAGCTGAAAGGACTTGGGTTTAATTATAAAACAGTACAAATGAAGCACTGAATACTTCTCCAAGTCAAATCCTCTGGAGATTGTTAAAATAATGAAAGTAGGAATGCCGTACAAATGAAGCACTGAATACTTCTCCAAGTCAAATCCTCTGGAGATTGTTAAAATAATGAAAGTAGGAATGCCTTGGGGCTGGCTATTTTATGTTTGGTCCTAGACTTGGGGTGTTTTTCAGCAGTAACAAACAACCTACAGAATGTTTCCTCGTTTAAAAGTTTTGCAACAGTTCTCTCTAATACCATCATGACTAGGGATAAGAGCAGGCTTCCTCAACCTCAGCCCTCCAGATGTTTTTGGCCTACAACTCCCACGATCCCTAGCTAGCAGAACCAGTGGTCAGGGATGCTGGGAATTGTAGTAGTAGTAGTAGTATAATAATAATAATAATAATAATAATAATAATAATAATAATAATAATAATAATTTATTATTTGTACCCTGCCCATCTGGCTGGGTCCCCCAGCCACTCTGGGCAGCTTCCAACAAATATTAAAATACATTAAAATGTCACAGATTAAAAACTTCCCTAAACAGGGCTGCCTTCAGGTATTTTCTGAATGTCAAGTAGTTGCTTATCTCTTTGACCTCTGATGGGAGGGCGTTCCACAGGGCGGGTGCCACTACCGAGAAGGCCCTCTGCCTGGTTCCCTGCAGCTTTGCTTCTCTCAGTGAGGGAACCGCCAGAAGGCCCTCAGCGTTGGATCTCGGTGTCAGGGCTGAACGATGGGGGTGGAGATGTCTCAAAACATCTGGAGGGCTGAGGTTGAGGGAGCCTGGATCAGAGCATTTCATTTGGCCTATTATTTACTGCATTTATATCCCACCTTTTTCTCCAGTGAGCTCATTGTGGTTTGCCTGGCCTTCTCCCCTCTCCTTATTTAATACCCACAACAATCCTGTGCAGTAGGTTTGGCTCAGAGGCAGTGACTGGCCTAAGGTCATCCAGTGTCCTAATAAAACACTCTAACCACTCCACCACACAAAAGGTTCCAGTTTCAATCCCTGGCATCCCCAGATGGGTCTGAGAAAAACATCTGTCTGAATCCCTGGAGAGCTACCATTAGACAGCATAAACAATACTGAGCTAGATGGACCAATGGTTTGAATCTGTAGAAGGCAGCTTCCTATGATCACTTCTTTCCACTTCTATCTTAATTAGACTTCCTTCAGGAATTATTTGCAGGAAGAAGCAATGAGTCTGTATCTCTGGCCTCAGTGTTGCATAGTTCTCCATAGGCATGGGCACAAACTACATGATTAGGATTCATTAGTGCAGAAGGCCATACATTGAGGCACCAGGAAAGCCCAGGCATGTGGATGTTAGCACTAGCTTGAGCTCAAATCTAGGTACATGCAGAGGATTCCCTAATGTAGGTGTCTATGTTCAGTGCATGGACATTGAAACTTGGGGAGCTGTACAGCCTCAGGGGTGGGACCAGTGACATGACCCTACTGCCCTTTCAATATAAGGTTTCCCAGCTTCACACCTGACATGGATGTCTTCATTAGGGGAACCATTGTGTGTAGGCATCTGCACAAACTAGGATCAAGCCAATGGTCCATATTGTCCAGCATCATGTTGTTCTCACAGTGGTCAACCATAATCAGGACCTGAATGCAACAACACTGTTGCCTCCTGAGGTTTCCAGCAAGCAGTATTCAGAAGCATTCTACCTGTGATCTGGATAGCAGAGCACAGCCATCATGACTAGTACCCACTGAGAGGATTTTCTTCCTTGAATTTGTCTAATTATATTATAAAGCCATCCAATTTGGTAGCCATCAATGCCTTGTGTGGGAGCAAGTTCCATAGTTTAGCTATGTGCTGCATAAAGAAGTTTTTTAAAAATAAAAAATAAAAATAAAATCTGTACCGAGTCTTCTGGGAAGCCATTAGTGGGAAACTTTCAGCCGCCAAACTTTTAAATGGATATCAGGCATTCCAAAATATCTAGATGACCAAATAATGGCAACATAAGGAGCAAAAGAAAAGAGGAGTATGTGTAGAAACAAGGACTAGCTCTCCATGTGAAACCAATAACAGATGAGTTAATCCATGAAGTGAGAGAGGTTGTTAATTAAATATATGCAGAGATGTTTCCTGCAGATCTGTTATATTACAGTATAAAAAAAATCAGCAGGAACTACGTTAAGTTTTGATAATGGTGCAATTTGCTCTGCAACCCAGAGCAAATCTATTAACCATTTAATAGATTGTGTCCCAACAGTGGAGGCTGGTCCACTGTGATAAATGGAGCACTGCCCACCAAGCTCAGTCGTCTACAACTAGTTGAGGGGATGACACTGGTTATCAGCTGCTACCTCCACCTTAGTCTCACCAGGCCTTTGTAGAATTCAGCAAGGAAGAGGATGGGTACAAAACCAGTTGGATTTGCCTAGTATTGACTGGCCTTGCCAGCCATTTGCTCTAGGTCCACCTACTGTTGACCTCTATGTATTCCACTCCACCATTCCCAATGGGCAGCAGCCTCCACTGTGTCCCCAGTTCACGACCAGAGGGTATACCCTCCACCTGGGCAATGTGAAAAACTTGGCCATGCGTCTTCCAGGGTCACAATATTGCGTGAGTCATGTGACCCGCATGAGATCATGGCCTGAAAGGACACACTTTCCCAGGGCTGTGCTCTTGCACGTTTTGGAGGTGCCGCATGAGATTTCGACCCCGAAAATGTGCTTTTTGAGACAAGGTTGAGGCGCCAAAAATGGCCACCGTGCTCTTGTGTGGAAAAAAGAGAGAGGATGTCCCAGTACAGTTGAGTATGAGAGGGGCAAAGTTAATGTACAAGTAACTTGTATCCTTTTTCTGCATAGGCCTTTTTATGTGTCTTCAGTTGTGATAGGAAAGGGAGTACTTTTACCAGGACCAAGAAGCACCCACACTTCAGCTCAATTATGGTTAATATTTTGTTCCCCCTGTCTCTTTAAATATGACAGGAAACAGAAGGATATTTAATATAACCCCCTCAAGAAACTGGCAATATAACGGTCAAAGATATTATCCTGGGGCGGGGGGGGGGAGAGAGAGAGAGAGAGAGAAGGCAAAAAGAACAACCTGAAATTTCCATCTGGCACAAGCTGAATAATTCAGGACTTGTGGAGAAAGAGCTTTTTTGTTATAAATCAGAGCACTGCTTTCCTAAAAGATATATAGCTCACAGTCTTTGAAATATGGAATGAAAATACCATGCAGGAAACCGTTGGCCAGTATTGTCATCCCTCATGCAACGGATTGTTCATGCTTGCTGTTTGGATCAAATTTTGAAGTCCTTGCTGCCGCTTTCTGATTCTGCTCATTCTCTCCCCTTCTCTGCTCTTTGCACTAAGGCAAAGAGGGTGCCTAACTGGCACCCAGGGGTGTAGGGATGCCCTTGAGATTTTCACTTGGTGCCTTTGAAGCCTTTGAGACTGATGTGGCGAGGGGGTTACCTTCCGTTGGAAAGCTACATAGGACAGAGGGATGGAGTGGGGGGTGGGGAGACTTCATGTCTCAGCTCCATGTAATTTTCAAGACTCTGATTAATTCTTTGGAATCTGACTCTCTCTCTCTCCCCCCCCCCCCAGATTCCCTCAAACAGTGAAATGTGTGCATTCATGTGTTCTCCCTTGAGTTCTCCCTTTCTGTTTCTTTGTGTGGGAATGGGTGGGTGTGAACCAGGAGCGGAGAGAGAATTGAGCAGAAGTGATGTCACCCATAGTAATCCAAACCGAAATGTGTCCACTGTCCTACAGTGGCTGGGGACCCCCTGCACTAACATTTCTCATGAATGGAATCCAGCTAGGAAGGTTGAAATCAATATAAAGGGTTCTTATGTTCATTTAAAGAGCAAGGCACATGCATTATTATTATTATTAATTATTAAATTTCTATACCACCCTTCATCCGATGATCACAGGGCAGTTTACAATAATAACAAACAAACAAACAAACAAACACAAAAGTACATATAGTAACAGACAAAAACAATACTCCCACCCCAGTTCAAAGGGCCACAGATTGTTTAATTAGCCAAAAAGCCTGGGGAAAGAGGAATGCTTTTCCTGGCAACTAAAAATATGTAACAAAGGTGCCAGGTGAGCTTTCCTGGGGAGAGCATTACACAAGCTGGGAGCCACCACAGAAAAGGGCCATAACTGAGTTGCTTACCTCTGGACTTCTTGCAGAGGAAGCACGTGAAGAAGGGCCTCAGATGATGATTGTAAGAGGGAGAGAAAAATCTCACTGCTGAATGCACATGGGATTGGGCTGAATACTAGGGGTGCCAACTTGAATAAAATACTATGGGAGCCCAGGTGAGCCCAACCCTACATAATCAATCACATGATGCAGTGCACACACACCATTTGAATGTGCATGCCCATCAACTTTTGGGGGGACCGGCTCCCTGAAATATTTTATTGTGGGGGTCAAAGCCCCCACGGCCCCTAGGAGTTGGCTCCTATGCTGAATACAGTTGCTATGTTAACCCCAGTCCAGTGAACCATCACCTCTCCTACTACAGGAGTCATACCTGCTGCTTCTAGTGTCTTTAACCACTTGCTGGCAATGCTTTCTTGATCCACAACTGCTATTTGAATTAGGAAGGAAGCTTCCCGGTTGGTTGCAATGAGAGCTTTGCTTTTGTTGCAAATAGTAGACATGGGTAAGGAAGCAATTCAGATTGGGACTGTAAAACTTATCTGGATGTTCTATTTTTATTTATTTTTTAAAAAGCAGTTCATGCAATTGCCAACCGTATGCACTGTGTTACGTCTAGTTCGAATTGACAAAATGGCAAATTGGGGAGAAGGAGGTGAAATTTGTTTATTTAAATTTTTATATTCCACACTTTCATAAAAAAGTAGTACACAACAGAAAAGCAGTAAGCTCAATAAAAACATCAATAAATACTGCTTGCCTAGGGAGGAGACCCTACCTGCACTATCATACCACAATGCATTTAAAGCAGTATAATACTGCTTTAAACATTCCTCCAAAGAATCCTAGGAAGTGAGATGTTGAGAGTTATTAAGAGACCTTTATCCCCCCCCCAGAGCTTCAACTTCCAGAGTTCCCTGGGAAGAGGATTGATTGTTAAACAACTGCGATAATTGTAGGTTTGTGAGGGGAATTAAGAGTCTCCTAACAAATCACAGGAACTTTAACAAACTACAATTCTCTAGGTTCGTTGGGGGGAGGGGGGCCAATGGCTGCTTGAAGTGGTATGGAGCTATTTTAAATGAACAGTGCAGTTGGGGCTGAAATTCACATTTCCAAGTCATAGAATCAAATAATTATAGAGCTGGAAGGGACCCCAAGGGTCATAGTCCAACCCCCTGCAATGCAGGAATCTCAGCTAAAGCATCCATGACAGATGGCCATCCAACCTCTGCTTAAAAACCTCCAAGGAAGGAGAGTCCACAACCTCCTGAGGGAGTCCGTTCCATGGTCAAACAGCTCGTACTGTCAGAAAGTTCCTCCTGGTGTTTAGTCAGAACCTCCTTTCTTGTAACTTGAAGCCATTGGTTTGAACCCCCCCCCCCATCTGAAAATCTCCCTGTCTTAATTTGCTAGCCTCCAAACCCATTACAAACTTGACTCTGTACTTGCAAAAGGAAATGGCGCAGTCTATTTTGTTCATTGTGCATACAGTGTAAAATGACTCCTACTATCGTCTCCTTAATATCTCCTCATTTCCAGTTACTGCTGAGGCTAGCTTTCATTGTTCCACACAGATGTTGGTACCTAAGGGGGGGGAATAAATAAAAATCACTTTCCCCATCAGATAAGCATGTTTTACTGCTCTAGTAATTGTCTGAAAAGATAACAGGAGAAACAGTGGCACATTCCTCAATATGAAGTTTTTATGGAGACCTTGCCTGTTCAAATTAGCTTTCCATAGCAAAAAGAAAAAAGGGAAAAAATCCACTGATAGGATGGAAGAGAGTTGGAACACACTATCCAGGGTTAATAAGGGTTCTCCCTGTCACTGTGGAATCAGACAGGTTAGGTTAGGACAAAATAAATCCTGACACACTTATGAAGGGTCACAATGCAAGTCTTCTTAATAGCCATTGTGTTTAACAAATTGACAGGGATATGTATAGGAATGGAGACTGAACAAATGAAAAACTGGGAGAAACAGAGAAGAAGCTGCTGCTGTTGCCCTATTATGTTACTTCCATTTGGCTCTGAATTCCTAAATTGCATTGGGTTGGACTAGATGCTCTTTGGGTACGTTCTGATCCCCAGAACTATCCCCAGACCATGCAGCTCATTGGTCCTGGTTCACACCTGGAACGTTTTTTCCTTGCTGGAATGTATCCTTGGATGTTGATAATGCCTCTTGCCTGTCCAGATGGAGATAGGGACAGCAGAATCTACAAGTGCGTCTATTTTTCAGAGACACCCCTAATTTAGAGAAGCCAGGTTCTGATTTGATCATGTAATGTCCCACTTTTCCTTAGGATGTCCCTATTTTCATTGGAGAAATGTTGGAGGGTGTGGAGTCTAGACTTCGGATCATTTCACTTCTGCCTCTGGCCCCATCCACCACTGACATGTGACTTGGGGAAGTTGCCCAGAAAAGAATGTAGCTCTCATGCTCAAAAAGGGATTTTTTAAAAAAAAGGTAAAGGGACCTCTGACAGTTAAGTCCAGTCGCAGACTGGGGTTGCAGCGTACATCTCACTTTACAGGCTGAGAGAGCTGGCGTTTGTCCTCAGACAGTTTTTTTGGGTCATGTGGCCAGCATGACTAAGCAGCTTCTGGCGCAATGGAACACTAAAACCAGAGCAGCGCATGGAAACGCCATTTACTTTCCCACCGAAGTGGTACCTATTTATCTACTTGCACGTTTTTTGGCATGCTTTCGAACTGCTAGGTTGACAGGAACTGGGACCGAGCAATGGGAGCTCACCCCGTCATGGGGATTCGAACCACTGACCTTCTGATCGGCAAGCCCAAGACTCATTGGTTTAGACCACAGCGCCACCCCAATATATGCCTAGGATTGGGCTTGATTGGCTCTTTCCATTAGAGCTGAAAAGCCCTTGAATGTGGTTAGCTTTACCATATTTCATTGAATAGAACTGTCTAATTCACTGAAATAAAAAGGAAATGTCTGCATTCCTCCACTGTACCATAATTCTCAATTACATCTAAAGATAACGGAGACAGCTGGAGGCAAGGGGTAACCTATTGTAGAGCAGAGACTAGTTTAGTTTGTAAAAATGTTGCTCGTCTGTATTGCTTGATCTATGGGGAGTTTTTCCACCCCGCCAGCTTTGCCCACGATTTTCACAGTTATGGATTCCCCCCCCTTTTTGCGGGGGGGGGGCACAATCAGACACCCCTGAATTGTTTCTGATGTGCATTTTTTTTAAAAAATCATATTTGCAAGAATGCTTGGTAGAAGTGCACTGTCACTGAAAAATTGTTACATTTGGTGAAAATCGGCATATTTGGACTGGAAATGACATAAAGAAATTGTCTTTGAACTTTCTGTCTTCAGAGACCCTTTTCCATATTGGCCCAGCTGGCAAGGAAACCCCTTGTGCGGCTATCATGGTAAACATGCCCCACTGCAGAGGATTCTGGTGCTCTTTCTTTGACTGGGATGCAGAAACCCTGGAACAAGAATGTATTTGGCTTTTGATACTTTTGAATTAAGGTTTTGTTTTGAACTTGCATTGTTTGTATTCGCATTTCTGTGTAAGCTGCCTTGGGTTCCTTTTATAGCTGAAAGGCACCATTTAAATAAACTGTAAAATCATATAACAATCCCCAGACCATTGGCTGCAGCCAGTGACACAACCCTATTCTGCTATCTCCACATCATCTGTCAGAAGTGTAAGCTGGTAAACTAGACAAGCCAACAGCACTTGTTACTCAACTGTCTCCTTCCCTGGCTCCTTCCCTGGGGCAGTAATTTCATTCATGTTAGTGTTGCCTTGCTTGAGCTTAATGACTTAGAACACACTGAACACTCCATACATTCAGGTGAAGATGAGGAGCGATGGAGAAGATGTCTTTCAGGGAAGCTTGACAACCATTACTGATGTTTCCCTTGGGCTGTTTAGAAGAGCATCGTTCCCCCCACCATGAGCAATCTGCTCTTATTGCAAGCACCCCATCACACATGCATATACAATATTAACAACTTGAGGATAATGTTGGCAAGGAATGCTAACACAGTATATGCCTAGGGACCACATTCCAACTTCCTGAAGAATGCACAAAAATCAGAATGTGAGAATTGTGGGCAAATAAAGGTAATGACAGCAGGCATGGATATGTTTTCTGCTCTTTCATCTAGTGAACATATAGGGGGCCCTTTCTGAAAAGCACTCTTTTTTTTAAAAAAAAAAAAAACACACAACAACAACCACAAGCTCCAACTAATTCCAAGTTTCCTGCCTCCTCCACTTCCTCCCACTTGTCCCCTAAGCCACCAACCCTGCCTGAGTGACTGAACTTTGAAACTTATATGTAAATCAAGTATGGACAAAAGGTTGGTTGGGATCTACTAACAGATCTCTGAGTGGTTTGCAGTAGATCTGCAAGGGTTCCTGACTCCCAGAAGTTGAATAATAGTATCCGTATCTGGGCGTTCAAAAGACATGATGATCTTCACATGATTCTCAGAATCATTTAGCAGTCAAGCCATCTCCCCAGGGAACACTAAGAATTTTAGCTCTGTGATTTGTTGGGGTTTCCCATCAACTGTCAGTAGCCTTAACAAACTTCAGTTGCCAGGATTCTTTGGGTGAAGCCATGACTGCTTAAAGTGGGATGATACTGCTTTAAGTACATAGGAAAGGTGGGGTCCAATAAGTTCGGACACAATTGCAGTACACAGACCAACACTAAAAGTTCTTTCTTTCCTTATATTGCTGGAGTCTAAATGGCTGCAATAATGCTCATAATTGGTTAATCATGTTGATCAATCGATTAATGGTTTTTTTAAAAAATAAAAAATAAAATGTGAAGCTATTCTTCCACAGATGGCTACAGAATCCCCACATTAATATGCTTGGTAAGCTGCCAGATGTCATATTGCTTGTGGTGCCATCACAAAAATAAATTATGTGTCATAATAACAGTGTGAACACTAGATATTCCATGGACGTCATATTGGGAACATCAAGGCTGATTGGGTTATAATTACATATTAAGTGAATTAGCCCAAGAATCCCCCCCCTTTTTTCTAGACTCTAGAGGATGTGGATATCTCAGAAACAAAGTACTTGCGATTTCAAGAGCCATTTTCTCTAATCGTTCAGCAACTAGGCAGACACCCCTGCAGCACGGATACTATACTAATTATTGATACCACAACCGGCCTGAGAGACAAAGAAGTCCTGGTGGGTCTGTCGTTTGCATCCTTTTTAACACTGTTACCCCTCCATTGCTGTCTCTGGGATTACTGCTGATCTTCACAGGGGAGCCAGAAAGAAAATCAGCTACAAAGATTTGTTCATAGCCATTTCCTTCCCTCTTTCTTATCGTAAATAAATAGAGTTGCATAAAAATGTATCTCATTCTGCAAGCTTGCCTAATAATCATAATAATTATGATTGCATTTAGGTATAGATAATGGCCAGCAATTATAATGCCCTGGGTCACACACAGCCCCCTGGGGACATAACACTAGTTCCTTTTTGACTCAGGTAAAAACTGAGAGTAGAACAAGTGGCACCTATAGGAACAGAATTAACAGCTTGACAGAGGAAAAATTCAGCTTCTTGACTTTATTTCCAAAGAGCCCCCCAGAAATTTTAGGTGCTGGCCCACATCTAATGTGGACATAGAAGTCTACACCCTTGTATACACACATCCACCATATGTGTGGAATCCCTGGTGGCCAGGTTATAGCCCCACCCCTCTGTGCAACTATAAATTTCTTATTATTGCTCTGCCACCAGGGATGGAAATCTTGACTGGCTGCCTCTTCTCAAGCACACTGCACAGTTGTACATGCACAGAATCCTTTCCTGCCAGTGCCACATGGCTGGACACTACAGAAGCATAATCCATATGTGCACATGAGGCTAGCAGATGTGGTTTGGTGCACTGTCTTAATAACTGACCTACTGGTCAGCAAGAGTAGAGATACTCCTGGTGGGCCCTTGCCTCAAATTATGCCAATTTATTAGTCATGCCATCTTCCTTGCACCTGGCTGATTCATCTTTGGAAACAAGGTAACTTGAATCAAGAAACGTTGGCTGTGTTGCAAAGCAACACATTACAAAGCCATTTTATCACCTCTTACAGGTGACATTTATCTCTTCCCTTTTTTTTTGAGAAAGGTCCATCTTCATCCCTTGTCATCTAGAGAGCTAGGCATAATGAAAGGGAGGGGAGCCCAGATATGGCAAAAAGCTCTCTGAAAATTGACAGCTACTTGCTCATTTATTGCCATCTTCCATTGATACAGCATACTGAATTGTTGACATAATGCAAGAGAAGTCTTTTGTAAAACCATCTTCGGCCAGTGGCATGATGTATTTGGATGGTGTACAATTTTTCCGTAATGCATGACTGTACATTTGATATGAGTGAGACCTTTCATCCTTTTCTTTTTGGTTGCATGACAAGACTCGGTTTAAAGCTGAAATCAAAGCTGTGTTACTTAGCAAAGCAATTTCATTTCATTTTCATTTCATTTCATTTCATTATTTTTTTTTACCTGAAACACTGGGGTTTAAATTATAAGCTTTAGGATGACTCAGGAGATGTAATGCATGCATATAAACCACATAATTTTCTTAGTGTATTTTCACAATCAATATCACTGTGTGTTTAAAGTAGGCACCTTGGGTCAATCTTCTAAGTACTGAATGAGTAATATGATTTTTTTTCTCTCTTTTTTGGTGGGTGTGGAAAATCTGGGACACACAGCGCAATGCAAATAATAGCTTACATGAATATTTAAAGGATGTACAATAGGAAGCAATTGCCAAGTAGCAGGGCACACTAAAATTAATGGCCTGATGTATTGATTTGGGCTGAGGAACTGCTTTGAGCCCAGGGGGGGGTGCATTTCCTTTGGGAGAATTTCCCAGAGGTCATATGCCAGTGGCAGGCAGAGCCAGGGGGAAAAGTTCATGGTGAAATTAATGAAAGTTTCACCTTTGTACAGTAGGTTGGTTTTTATACAGACTTGCATACCCCTCTCTTTCCTCCATTAAAGCAAGCAAGAAATGTTAGAAAGTTCAAGCACAGATTCTATCTAGGTAAGACCACTCAAGGAAGGGACGAAGAAGTGTTGGTGAGGGGTGTGACTGAGGAAAGGATGTGGTCTGGGGGAGAGTTCTGAGAGCCAGGTAGAGAGTTTCCCCAACCCTGTGATAACCCTTTAAGGTAGCATGAAATAAGAGGTAATGACAGTCCCGAAGTCACCTAGTAAGTTTTGTAGCTGTAAGTGATCTTGAAGCATCTGCATCTCCCAGTTCCTGGTCTGATAGTCCTACTGTTGTGCCACACTGGTACAGGTCCATTTCAGAGGTTCCTTGCTAGGCCCTTGCAGTAAACAAAATTACTCTCTCCACTTCCCATAGTCCATCTTGGACTACTAAGTATGAACAAAGCTTGTGGTAATCAGGAATGGTTCTTTTTGTATGGAATGACTGTGAGATAGGTTCAGTTATGGTGCTCAAAGCAAATCCTTGTGCGGCAGAGCTGTAGTGTTGGGAGGTCTCCCCAAAGATCATCTATCCCAACCCGCTACTCAGAGGGATGAGTCCTGTTCCTACTTTTTTGCATGTTTGGTGGGAATGATTTGTCCTAAGCAATGCTATTTTTCCTAGAAAAAGAGGTTCCAGAACTCACCATGAACTTCTCATCTGTTTTCTTAGAATAGCAATGTTGCCTACCTGAGAGGTGCCAGAGCTGAGCTCCTGTGAGCTGCAGTTGAAAAAAGCCCTGGGGACTCCTAAGAAATGAGTTAAACCTGGACGTGTCTTGAAGCTTATTAAATGCTTTGCAGTTTGGAGCAGGGGTGGGGATAGAAACGGGACTGAAGTGTTAAGTGTTGCCAGTGAAGAAAAGCTTCCAGGAGAGATAGGGCTATAGCTATTATGGAGTATTCCAGAGCTGGTCCTATGATGAGACAAAGTGAGACAGCTGCACCACAGGTGGCAGATGCTGAGGTATGGGGAGAGGCCAGAGCTGTGACTGTCACATGGCCTGCCCTGCAACCCCTATGCTAGGTAGATCTAGATCTACTGGTAAGTGTCTGAGTGATCTTGAGCAGGTCAGCAAAGATTTCTGATTCCCAGTTATTTAACAACGGGGGGGGGGGGACAAAATGAATTATAAAATTAAGACACAACAAATGGATTTGTACATGAAAGGGCAAATGGATTTGTACATGAAAGGGCGCTGTGAGTTCAGGTTGCTGCTCAGAACAAATTCCAGTGCTCTATAGCAGCTCAGAGGTACCATGTTCTTTCATCCTAAGTGCATGTATTTTGCACGTGGCCCAAGTTTGTGGATTTTAGGGTTCTGCAGGGGAGGAACATTTCTAGTTTAAAAGTATTCGGTGGTGGTTAGTTCTCCACCCTTAAGCGGTTGTTCTTAAAGCTCAATTCATCTCACTTGCTAACTATGCTTTCCTCTGGATTAAGGTAGAATCCCCTCCATTGTCCCCACTGTTTTGCTGGAATTGCTGGAATTGTCCTGAAACAAATCCTCCTTCAGCTACTGTGAGCTTAGTAAGGTGCTTAAGGGGGGAAAGAGGGAATTGAGCAGAAGTTATTTATACAAGAAGAAAGTATTCATTATAAGCAAGTAGAAGTGTCTGATGTAAAAAATAACTGTTCTTAATTATTCAGCTTATATGTTTTGGTTGCTAATAATGTGGAGACACTAAAATACAGATGGATCAACTTGGCAAGTAAATTAGAGAGGGGTTTTTTTTGTTAGTAATGAGACAATTAGTGATTCTCTATTTCTTTGAAGCCCCACCTGGAAATAAGGCAGTTCCATATATCAAGGAGTATACAGCAGGTGGCACTGTGGTCTAAACCACAGAGCCTAGGGCTTGCCGATCAGAAGGTCGGCGGTTCAAATCCCTGCGACGGGGTGAGCTCCCGTTGCAGTATGAAAGCACATCAAAGTGCAAGCAGATACAGTAAATAGGTACCACTCCAGCAGGAAGGTAAATGCCGTTTCTGTGCTCTGGTTTTGCCAGAAGCGGCTTAGTCATACTGGCCACATGACCCGGAAAAACTGTCTGCAGACAAACGGCGGCTCACTTGGCCTATAGAGTGAGATGAGTGCGCAACCCCAGAGTCATCCATAACTGGACCTAACGGTCAGGGGACCCTTTACCTTTACCTTTTCACCATTGTTTATCCCCTGAACTTGCGTTCACTGCTAGAGCTCAGCTGAGAAACAGCTGAATGACAAAAGAGAATGTTTAAGCATATGCAGAGGACCAATGATTCAACACCGAGCCACCAAAAATGTGTCCTGCCTTCAAGCAACCTACAATCATAGCAACATTGTTCTACCATTTAACAATGTTGTGGAAGTGGAAGACTCATTAAGTAATTACATTGAGGGCACTGCCAGTCTAGCCTACACACAGACAGACAGCTTTTCTGGGTCATGCTAGGTTGGCAGGAGCTCACCTAGTCATGGGGATTCGAACCGCTGACCTTCCGCTTGGCAAGTCCTAAGCACAGTGGTTTATACCACAGCGCCACCTGCGTCCCTAAAAGAGGAAACGATGGTGAATATTGGCTCAAATGAAGCCAAGGGCATAAAAATTTCAGATGCATAGCTAGTAATGCAATTGCCATTATCCTCTGAAACTTTCAGGAAGTCACAGAAAGGCTCCTTTATAGCAAGATGGGCTAATTGTCCATCTTAACCAAATATTGCCTGCTATGGTTGGCAGCAGCTTGGTGGAGATCTTATCAATTACCTACTTCATGAGATCCCTTTAACTGGAAATGCCAGCATCTGGACCCATACAAAGCAGGGTAAGGTATCAGCGAAGTAGAACCCCTCTCATTGGAGATGGCATGGCTTACATTTAAAAATATATCATAAATTTTGGAATGGCACATTGACAAGTAGCTTCTGTTCTGAGATCCCACTCACAGCGTGAACTCCATGGCACAACATATGGTGGCAGAATTACCTTCATTCTACTCAACTGTATGATATGCAGTACTTTATCCAGAGTCATGGAGACGATAGTGATGGGTAATAGATTATCTGGTGTATGCTAGCAGCATGGTAAATGTGGAAGGCTGTGTAGCTCACACGAAACCCTGATCTTGTCTTTCCTTTTGCTTTGCTTTGCTTTCTTTTCTTTCATCCTTCTTTCCTTCTGCTTTACAGCCAGTTCATCATCTAATCTTTCCATGGCTATATAATGTGTGTGTTAAAGTGTCATGAATTCTCTACGGCATTCTGCCTGCAGGTGAGGCTGAGCTGTTGCTGTCATCACCAAAGAATTCTTTACACACAGGCATCCTAAAAGCCCAGGGTATACAGTGATTTACTAGGCTACAGGGTGTACCCACTTTCTCTCCAACACCTCCTACCCCCTACCTACCCCCAGTTCGCTAGCTGTATCATGCACAACATATGTGAGTAAAGCATGTGGGCAAATTCTCTCTAAGTAAGTCACAAGTGCCAAGAAAGACTTGGGAACCCCGGGTCTATTTTGTATCTTAAAGAAGGAAGTAATTATTAAGGGAAACAGATGGTATTGTAACACAGGGGAGGATATGATACTGTGTTAGTTTTTTATGGAGACAGACAAATATGTGACTCATGACTATGGTAGCTCTTCTCTGCATTAGCAGCACAAGAGGTTAGCAATAATTTTGCTGCACAAAATTTGAATAGCTGCTATGGGGGGCATCTCATCTAATGTTGTATAGGCCAGCCTAGCATCTGATTATTTAGGGTTTTTTTCCCTTTTGCATTGAAAATTGTGTAGCTAGTGTTATTTTTTCAAACATTGCACGTTGTTCAGTGATTGCTATACTGTAAGTCTAACTTCCCTGTTTTGCAATGGCCAATGGCCACAGTTAATAAAGGGTACTGATGCTATCAAACAATACACAGCTGAAAATAGGGATGAATACCCTTGTTTTATTTATTCCAATGATACTCCCATTACACATATCCACCTGCATGGAGAACCTGAGCACAACACCACTTTCCCCACTAGGGAGATGGTAGCTCAGTCCCCAGTCCTCACCCATATATCAATAGAACCTCCACACACACACACACACACACACACACCAATATCACAAGGAACAGATAGATTCGTCTTGCAGTCCTTTAGAGGTCCCATAGAAGCTTTGCACTTCCCAGAACAATATGAAAACTGAAATGCAACTACCATTTGAAATTTGTAGGTCTTTGAATTTTGCAAGGCAGTTCTCCTACCCAAAATGTGTTGAAAGTTTTATACAGTGGTACCTCGGGTTAAGAACTTAATTCGTTCTGGAGGTCCGTTCTTAACCTGAAACTGTTCTTAACCTGAAGCACCACTTTAGCTAATGGGGCCTCCCGCTGCCGCTGCGCCGCCAGAGCACAATTTCTGTTCTTATCCTGAAGCAAAGTTCTTAACCTGAAGCGTTATTTCTGGGTTAGCGGAGTATGTAACCTGAAGTGTATGTAACCTGAAGCGTATGTAACCTGAGTTACCGCTGTATTGGAGGAATGTATGGAAACAAATGCATATATTGGGAAAAAGGCCAACATAAACAATTATATTAGAGGAAAGTGCTTCTAGTAACTCTAAAGGCTCATACAAACAAAGCAATAGCCAGCTATCCCCAAAAGTAGGGAAAGGGTGGGTGGGTGAAATAAGGACAATTTTACCAGGATCTGGTTATGGGGGGAAAGTGACTGTCCATGCTTAAGAGGAAAAATTGGGATGTATGGATATTGAGATATAATACTCAGACTCATAAAATCCCAGAGGGGGGGGGGGGAATTACTTAACCATTCCATCCAGTAGTGATGGCCATCAACTTGGATGGCTTTAAAAGACAAATGTATGGAGCATAAAGTTATCCCTAATGTTGGAGGGAGAGAGAGCGAGAGAGAGAGAGAGAGAGAGCGCCTTGGAATACCAGTTGCTGAGAAAGGGCATCTCATTGGCTACTGTGAGAACAGAATGCAGGGCTCTTCTTATGTTTTTATCTAAAAGCATCCAAGTCTTCTTCAGTGTTCTTCTTCAACCAGGCCTCTATGGCCTTTCAACTCTGTCCGGGGGCATTGGTTGTTTTTTGTTTGTTTGTTTGTTTGTTTGCTATTATGTTATGTGTTTTCTGTTTTTCTGTTGCAAACTGCCCTATATATAAATGATAGTGATGATGTCTGCAAAGCATTAAATAATACCGAGAATGAAATAAATGCTGACTACTTGGATGTGGGCCCATTGATGAATTCCAAGCACATCTGGCTCCAGAAGGTGGCATAGCTGGGAAAAGACCTCACTGCCCAAATGACATCAGCAGCCTTGATTTGCACATAGCAGCCAAGGTCAGAGGCAGTGTTAGAAGAAACTTGTCTTGCACCCCACCCCACCATTTGCAGGATAAATGACTTTTCTGTGGAAACCTTTGAATCTTGGGACCTGCTTGGGAGGCTCTGAGAGCCTTCAGTGTATTCTCTATTTTCTGTTGTTTCCCAACAGCTTACCCAAGTCTGCAACCATCCTAAATAGCTCCATAGCTCTTTCTCCATCAAAGACAAAGACTTAGAAGTACTTCAAGAACCAGTGTTCTTTGAGCAGAATTCCAACAGATGAGAAAGGTGACTATGACAATATTACCTCATCATCATCATCATCATCATCTTATCTTATTATTTATTATTATTATTATTTTATTATTATTATTATTATTATTTATACCCCACCCATCTGGCTGGGTTTTCCCAGCCACTCCGGGCGGCTCCCAACAGAATATTAAAAACACAATGAATGATCAAACATTAAAAACTTCCCTAAACCTGCATCCACAGAGATACTGAGTTCTATGCATCCACAATAAATAGTAGCAGAAAGGAATAACAGTTCCTCATACAACATGACCTCTTTCTTATTTTGCATGTATAATACTATGTAAAGCCCCCATCTACTGTGAGCTGGGGTCAATATTAGACTTATGTATGAGAAATAACAATTCAAATCCCAGTCCTTTTGGGACATCAGTCAGTTGTTTGTTCTTGTATTTTTGTTTTTGAACCCACCTTTTGGGGGGTATGTATGTATTAGGAGTGGCTTACATAAAATGGCATCCAATTAAAATTGTGGCTACTTCTATCGGCTATGAAATATAGCATGGGTTGGAGCTGGGCACCCCCTATGTCCAAAATCTTAACTCTCATTAGGACATAGGTGGGTAACCTGTTTCCTTCCAGATGTTGCTTGTCTACAGCTGTCAACATCTCTAACCATTGATAACTGCTGATAAGAGATGGACTACAGCAACATTTGAAGGACTACAGGTCCCCCATTTCTGCATTAAGTCCTGGTAGCTGTTATCCAATGCATCTCTCTTCCCTGACTGCTCACAGTTCAGGAATGGGAATCTCTGTCCCATGGGTTTTATTAGGCCCACTATGGGTTCCTATTTGGACCACAAGACTCTTTCCTCCAAACCACGTCCACCTGCCTCACACTTGACACCGTATGTTATAGCTGAATGGTTAATTGTCTGGCCCTGTTGTTCCTCCTTTCAGGACTAATATTTTTTCCATCTTTAAGAACAAAACGAGGGGAGGATTCAGGTATAGTAGCATATATAAATACCATCCTTAATGTTATAGTTGTAAATGGGATTGATAATAATAATAATGAACCTATGTAGATCATCAAATGTAATTGACAAGCATTAGTTTCAAGAGGATGGACAAAAGGAACTACTTTATGCAACACATGATTAATTGATGGGAAGAGCTGCTTCAGGATGTTAGGAGGAACATTAGCATAAATGACTTCAGAAAAGGGTCAGATTGTGTAAATCTTGTGCACAAAAAGGTCTGCCCATTGCACTGACTGTTATAATAATAATAATAATTATTATTTTTATTATGTACCCCGCCCATCTGGCTGGATTTCCCCAGCCACTCTGGGCGGCTTCCAACA
>OFHU01000851.1:0-19799 GCA_900245905.1 Lacerta viridis
AGAACCTACATAAACATGCTGACACCAAACCCTACTCATACCAAGTAAAAAAGAAACACAGTCACCCCACCCCACCTACCTCCCGTCCCACCCACTTCTTCCCCCCTTTCTTTTCTAATGTCTCACCAACACTGACTTATAAAAATGTTATATGGAAAAACTTGAGAGAGACATTGTACTACCTTTGAAAATCTTTAATAAAAATAATTTAAAAAAAAAAAAATAACAGGTAAGGTTTAGAGTAAAAAAATAAGGGGCCTGACATTTTTCAGGCATTTTGATAAGGTAATAAATAAAGTCTGTTCATATTCAATCTCTGTGTTCCAATACCATATTTTATCTTGTAGAGGGTGTATTTACTTCTACTCCAATTAATATTTGGATGGGTTTATTTCCTTCTTGTGCCTCACATCTTGGCCTTTTGGACTTGCATACTCTAAAAGCTCTAGTCCATGGCTTGTTGAAATCATCTATGATATAGATGATCAAACATGTTTAAAAGCAAACATGAATTTTCAGATTTAAGAAAGAAAGGATAGCATTCTGAGTACTTTAAGAAATAAAAGATAATAAATTAATAAACAACAACGCATCTGGTAACCTCTAGGTTAGATTACTGCAACATGTTTTATGTAGGGCTGCCTCTGAAAGACAGTTCAGAAACTTCAGTTGGTGCAGAATTTGGTGGCCAGGTTGCACCAAACTTGGCCTGACTGCACTGGCTGCCAGTTCATTTCCAGGCCCAATTCAAAGTATTGGTTTTGATGTACAGTGGTACCTCGGGTTAAGAACTTAATTCGTTCTGGAGGTCTGTTCTTAACCTGAAACTGTTCTTAACCTGAGGTACCACTTTAGCTAATGGGGCCTCCCGCCACCGCCTGCACGTGCAATTTCTGTTCTCATCCTGAAGCAAAGTTCTTAACCCGAGGTACTATTTCTGGGTTAGTGGAGTCTGTAACCTGAAGCGTCTGTAACCTGAAGCGTCTGTAACCTGAGGTACAACTGTATAAAGCTCTAAACAGCTCAGGACCACAACACTTCAAGGACCTCCATATGAATCAACCTGGACCCTGTGATCATCACCCTGGCTTTTGGGTGGTAGCTCCCCGTTTGTGGAATGCTCTCCCCAGGGAGAATCACCTGGCACCTTCAATTTATGTAAGGCAAAAATGTTTCTCTTCAACCATGGCTTTTAAAATATGTTTGTGGAAGGGAGGTCATTCGTTTGTTTTGTTTGTTTTCTTTTATTATGTATTTTGCATTCTCATTTTGCATTTTTCTGTTGTGAACTGCCTTGGAATCTTCGGATGAAGGGCGGTATACAAATTCAATGAAGAATTGTAATAAAGTAATAACGAAGCCACTGAGTTGTCTGCTTCACTTATGGCAAAATGTCAACAGTTCGCAGCCTCTACATCAATCCAAGGCAGCCTAAAACAATGTCTATGTTCTATCTCCACAGCTACTGGACTCAGGTTCTGCTTGCAGGCATCCTGTGAGCATCTGCTTGGCCTTTGGCCTGATCCAGTAGTCTCTTATTATGTTCTTAACAAATGTGTGATCTGTGTGAGCGGTGAAGTGCTGCACAATTTCAATTTACTTTTCACAAAGTTTGCATTATGGTGCATGGTCCATGACCTCTGCATCCTACCATGTTCTTTCTAGCTCATGCTGGCTGCTTCGCCATAATAATATAATAATAATAATAAATAATATAATAATAAACATTCTTTCTTTTTAGATTGTAGTATAGTAAAAATAAGGAAAGGAAACCCATGAAACAAACCTCTTTCTGCAAGCAACTTTGGTTCTATAGTGATGCAAGGCCTGGAGGGTGCTACAGAAGCAGATAACAGCTCTTTTCTCACAGACTGTAGAATCTTTGCCCTCTTGGAATAACCCAGTTATATCACATGTGCCCGTTTAATAGCTTTGTAATGTTTTCTCAGTGCCAGACTTGATTTCAATGGTAAAGGAACACTGACTGAAGTGAAGCAATTTAGCAGTGAAAACCGTATTAACCTTTGACTGTGGTAGAATAATAATTGCAATTCACAATTATGACGTCTTTAAAAATTACTCCCCTGATGTCTGAGACTTTCTTTAACCTGGGTTCTAGAGTCTAGGGTGGCTTTAATATCTATATTCATGCATGTGAGTGCTAGAATTCAGGATAACCGATGTTTCTTTTATGACCGCAGAGGGCAACAAAGCAGTAAGGATACTTTAATAGTTAACACAGCCAAACATATCAGTTAACTCTCTGTCTTTCTCTCTCTATTGGTGAACCTCTCTCAGTCCTGAAATGTGCATGTGTATTGAATGAAAACTGGCTTCTGTTTAATTTTGTTGCAGATCTGGGTTTATAAAGCAGACTGGAGAGGCTAAAGAGGCAGTAGCCATATATAATAATAATAATAATAATAATAATAATAATAATAATAATAATAATACATGTCCAATTCATTATTTCAATAGTTCTCCTGCTAACCAGGAAAAAATGTCACAATGTCAGGGACAATGAGCGAAGTAAATGTCTCATCACTATGCCTGCATCACACTGCTGTTTACCGGTATTCTATTTTCCTGAAGTTTCTGTTATTTTGCACATTATAGTTGAGATTTTCACCCGACGTAAAAGCCACTTCCAGAAAATGAATGGAATGGAACAGAATAATGCTAGTCTTATGATCAGTTAAATTAATGCAATAAACCCCAACATGTGAATGCAGCCTATGTCTAGAGATCTAGGTTCTGAGCAGTGGTGGAGCTTCATGCTCTGGCACCGGGGGTGGAGATCAGGTGGGGGAGTGGCGGGGGCGTCCTGGGGGCATAGCACACCGCCTGGGGGCATGGTGTGCCACTTGTGGGGGCGTGGCACCCAGTGCGGGGGAACAGCCGCAATGGCACCCCACCGGGATTGTGGTACTGGGGGCAATGCGCTTCCCCATCCCCCTCTTCCTCCACCAGTGGTTCTGAGCTAGCATTTTCACAATGACAGAATATGTATTTAATGTTGATATGACCTGAGCTTGGCATGACATAGTAGCTATTGGCTTGCAGGTAGAAATGTTTCCTTTAAGCTGATCCTTTCACTAGTTATCACAATAATTTTCTTAAATGGGTTAATGTAGGTCTACTGCTGTATAACCTTTGCAATGGAAAGTGCACCCACGGTTGATCTTACCCCTCTTCATTGGAAAAATGTGAAAGCACTCCTAAGTTTCCTTTCCTCAAAGTAAGAGATAAATGAGGCTTTAAATGACATATACAGCATAAATGAGGCTTTAAATGACATATACAGCAAATGAAATAGTTGTCTAGGTTTCTCATCAGAGAGCAGCACAGGATGAAATTCTAATGAAACACCTTTCTCTTAAGGAGTAAACTTGGCAGTGAAAGAAAAATGCTCTTTACAGAACCATTCATCCTCTTCTAGCTTATTGACATTGTAATTGCCATAGATGTTTTAGCTAAGTAGCCAGAGAGTTACACTGTGGGTTTATTCAAGTAGCTAAGAGGCTTGGAGGGGATTAGTGTTTTATGTCATTTGGAGAATTATTTGACCTGCGTTATGAAGAGACAATAACTTTAAATCTTCCATATCTCTCCCAAGTGATGTCTGGGTTGCTGCTGGGCATCCATTAAAACTGTACCTCTCTCATAGTCATAATTACAGAATGCTGCCATGCCAACTTTGAGCTGGCATTCAAATTACATAATAAAGCAAGAGCATCTCAGTTCAGGCCTGTTCAGGTGCCATCTGAATCTGGAACCAGCAACAAAATAAGTAAATGTACTTTTGCACAGCACAGAAATTAGCCTAGAA
This sequence comes from Lacerta viridis, assembly GCA_900245905.1. NCBI lineage: Eukaryota > Metazoa > Chordata > Lepidosauria > Squamata > Lacertidae > Lacerta > Lacerta viridis. The sequence continues at coordinate 3,830 of OFHU01000851.1, forward strand.
TCATACAATGCATTCTACAACACATAATGTATTGGTGCAACAGGACTTGTACTTTGACTGATAGTAAAAGAAAAAGGAGGGGACGTGGGTGGCGCTGTGGTATAATAAACCACTGAGCCTTGGACTTGCCGATCAGAAGGTCGGAGGTTCGAATCTCCGCAACAGGGTAAGCTCCTGTTGTTTGGTCCCAGCTCCTGCCAACCTAGCAGTTCGAAAGCATGTCAAGTGCAAGTAGATAAATAGGTACTGCTCCAGCGGGAAGGTACACGGTTTCCGTGCAGCTGTTCTGGTTTCGCCAGAAGCAGCTTAGTCATGCTGGCCACATGACCCGGAAAAACTGTCTGCGGACAAACGTTGGCTCCGTTGGCCAGTAAAGCAAGAGTAAAGCCACAACCACAGAGTCGTCCGCGACTGGACTTAACTCTCAGGGGTCCTTTACCTTTTTTTAATAAAAAAGGGGGTTGGGGGAGAATTATACGGTAGATCACCGGGTGCATTTCATGGTGCATAAAATCAGTGAACATCATTCAAGCTGTTTGGCACCAAGTAGTTAAACTCAATCTAATAAAATCTGTAACAAAAGTTGGTACCTGCCAGCCACCAACATTCAGACTTGCCTTCTGATTATTGTTATTATAGGCCTTCCCAGCTGATCTAGGAATATGGCAAGCTGCCTTCTACCAAGCCAGACCATTGATCCTTCTAGCTTAGCATTGTCTACAGTGACCAGCATTTGTTCTTTATGGTTTCAGACAGGTGTGTTTCCCAGTGTTACCAGGAAATGCCATGGGCTGAACCTGGCACTTGATCAGATGACATGTGAAAACACAGCTTAAGAAACAGGATGAAAATCATTACTATCAAGTTGGTTCTTGCTTTTGGATGGAATGCCCTTTGGAAACAAGACAAATTGTTGAAATGGGACATTTCTAGGTGTTTCAACATGTGAGTAAATGGTAGGAGACAAATGCATATTTAATTAGGATTAAATTGTCAATTTATTGGAGAAATTGTACTGACAATATCAAATTTCTTTGGGGGAACTAATCACTGCCTAATTGCAGTAGCCTGTGAACCAAATTGTTGCTATTCTGCCGTTCTGGGTTGGTGCATGTTACAGTTTCCTGTGTGAAGATCTGAGCTGTTTCCAGCTGAATATGCACCTCTTTATAAAGGAGGCCAGTTTGGGATGCAATGGAATGTTGAGATGACACTCCACTAAGTTCTGCCTCTTTACTCAATGACTGAGATAAGGGAGATGAGACTTCAAGCTGCCTAAAACTGCCAAATAAGGATCCATTGACTGCCATATAAAGGGCTTTACTAACCCCCCTCCCACTTTCTCCGCTGCACCAGGCCTATAGCAATTCTTACCTTCCTTACTCTAATAGGTGGGGGAAATCCACTCCTTGCCTTAGTTTGGGACATGGAACATGCTTTCTCATTTCATGGGGCCTCTTCCTCAATAGCATCACCTCTTAGATGAAGAAGAGTAAGCTTTGTGCAAGCAACAAGCCAATAGACATTATTTATTCTGCTCTTAACTACAGGAGCTGCTCTGCCAGTTGGGAACCTGAAGCACATCATTTTGAGCTTGGCCAGTTCACAAAAAGGTGAAATAGATGGAAGCAATTTGCTCTATGAACCAAGGTCCTATTAAAAAAAAAAAAATCCAGTGCAAGCAACAAGTATGCTTAAATCTGTTCCAGTCAAATGGATTTTTATCTACTGCATGGGAATTGATTTATTTATCCACTGGAACCTTCCACTTCTTGAATGAGGCAAATATGGTATATGAACTTGGCTGGCTTCACAATTATATGATTGGCAATTTTATGATCCACACCCATCATTTACAAGGTAGTTGGTATATAGCAGGGGCGGCCAATTCCCAAGAAGCTGCTATCTACTCACAGGGTTAAAAAAGTGATCTACCCCCTTTTTGGGGTTCAGGTGAAAGTTGTTGAGTTTTTTCAGGGAGGAGGTAGGTAAAATGCTGAGCTTTTTAAAGGGGAGCCACAGTTGTTCAGCTTCTTTGGGGGGAGCAAATGATCTACCACAGATGTCCAGTGATCTGCCAGTAGATCACGATCTACCTGTTGGACATGCCTGGCATATAGTTATTCCCTTTCTCTAGGTTGAAAAATGGAATGAGCTACAAAAATAAGTGAAGTCTCTATTAGAAACAAAGCCCCAAATGAACACATAAGGGAGCAATTCTAAGTACACTTACTTGGGAGAATACTCTACTGTATCCAGTAGGACTTACTTGTGAGTAGTCATAGTTAGGATTGCACTATAGGTCCAATTAAAAAAAATGGGGGGGGGGGAGACACTACAATAGGATTTGTTCCAGTCATATGTTTCTTTGTAGCTTATTTCTTGTTCTAATTGACGGAAATTAGTCAGTCTCACATTTACTTTAATGTTTCAATCATTTCAGTTAAGAAATTTCTTGTCATGGTCCATCTGACAAGCTGGGCAAATTCCCTGCAGCTTTAATGAGCACATTTGTAACTAAAAGCTTTTACCCCCATAACCTCACATACATTTACTTTCACATCAGCTGAACACTCCTTGAGTTTCCAGTCCAAGAATCTATCACCAATCACTACTAATGAAAATGCAGCTTTTTCTTTTGTGTGTGAACTGCAGCATGGAGTTGGAAGAGAATTTTTCTCTCCCTGTCAAACAGGGCTTCCCTTTTTCTGTAGCTACTGGTGAGAGGCAATGATAGCACCAATTGACCATTCCTGATGTTGATACAACTCTTAGTGTTCCTCTTTCCTTCTGTAAATGTAAGTGGGAAGAAAGAATTGCCTACATCTTTTCTATGTACTTCATACAAACAGTGGTTACACTTCATAGGGCTCTGAAGTGCTGGGAGACATCGTCACTGGTGTGTGGTCTTCATTTAAAACACTTTGGCTAGGCAAGATGGTACATGGTAGAAGTATGCATGGTCTCCAAGATCTGCCTTCTATGTATGCACTTTCCAAACTTCTGGTCTATTTCTGAGGCACTCTGTGGGCTCTCCAAAGTGATCAGCAATTCCATTCCTGAGTTGTTCTTTGTAAAATGAAGTTCTGTCTTTCTCCGTTTCCCCATTCACTGTGATGGAGAACCTAAAAATAGTTGTAACTTTTCCACTTTTGGGTCAATGTGGATAAAATTTACAGGCAAAGGAGTGAATATCCAGAGTGGATAAAGTCTACCAAATTGCAGCCAAACAGACTCAGAGGCTTTCCCGCTAAACACCTTCCATGAGTGGAAGAACAGAGGATTGTCTATTGTTCTTTCTTGTCTAAATAAATAAATAAATAAATAGGTGGACAACCAGTATGCATACTTGTTTGTGCATTTTGTTGTTGTTGTTTCTGTATTTTTAAAAACTCTGCAGCTTCGCACCAACCTTTGTTTCCAATTTCCTCCAACAGGTCCCAGGTCTCTGGTATGGGCCTATGTGGGGTTCTGAAGACTTCTGGGTTGTTGTTTTTTTAACTTTAAATAGTGCTGTTCAGGCAACATTTTGTAAAGCCTCACTTCTTGCAAAGCCTATGAACTGGGTACCTGATCTCATTTCGGGTTGGATGGTACTGGCATCATGGTTCAACTCAGGAAGAGAGCAGACCCTAGAATCACCCACATTCACCTCACTATTCAACCCCATATTAAGCTGCTGCACACCACTATTATTTAGCAGCAGATTATTTGGTCATATAATCCAGAATTGTATTTTTTCACTAGCAGCAGTTTTCCTTGGTCTTGAGCAGAGCCACAGAGGCATGATCTGCTGTCTGATCTTTTTAACTAGAGCTGCCAGGGATTGAATTTGGGATTGTCTGCATGCAAAACAAGTGTTCTACCACTACTTCCTCAGCTCAGGTAGGCATCTCTTTCTCACCACACAGGTATCATTAATCACAAGCCATGCTGGTGTCCACACATGATTGCCTTCATTGGCCCTTAATTCATAGCTAACTCTGATGGGTTGCATGGCACAATGACCTAACTACATTGACAACATGATCCCTGATGAGCTGGATTATGTCAAGAATAACAAGAAAAGTGCTGACTGGTAAGGGAGAGAGGAGGAACACTGTGGTCCAAAATAGACACATAAAAAGAAGCATAATCACTGAGAGATTGGGTGAATAGAATTGGGAATGTGGTATAAATAGTGAAGCTTACTAGTAGTATAGGTAGACAGGGAAATAAAAGTTTTATTGACAAATGTTTCTTATTAATTATATACTAGAACAATGCTCAACAATATCATTTTTAGGAGTGCTATAATAAAGACAACCAAGAAGTTTATTCACTCCTTTTTCCCCATTGCAAATCTATAAATCTCTGAAGTTACCTTCTGCTTGCTGTATTTTTTTTATTGTGGATCTATGTGTTTGTGCTTGAAATATTTTTTATAAGAAAAGAAAGGAGAAATGGGTGGGGGAGAAAAGACAGAGTGCATTAGAGTTGTTTCAGAGGCATATTGCACTTGCCACTTGCACCCTGAAGTATTTCATGGAGTGAAAATGCAGCACACTACTAATTAACCCAGCTATTTTAAATTAACATGCAGCCCAAGTGAAGGCAGATAGAAAGGGAGGGAGGGAAGTGAATAGATAATTGTGGACTGAAATGGCTTTTGCTATACTACTGATGCTAAAAAAAATGTGATATGGATTTGTTATTCTACATCCTGTTCTTCAAAATATTGCTTGTAATTTGCAAGGCTCCTTAAGCCAACCTGCAAGTTAAAGAACTGGAGTTTTGAACATCGGGACGTCATCCCTTGGTGGGCAGGGGAGAGAAGAAGGACTTTGCAGCATGATCCTGACCTCATGTCCTAAGCTCGTTGGGTACTGTAAGAGCCGTGGGATGGTGTCTCACGAGTAACGACATGGCAGCCCACCTGTCTTTTACAGGTTTTATTGTGCAAACTATTTACAGTGCAGAGCAACAAAGTTCATGTTCATCTCAATCGCTGGCAGAATCCGGGAGTGGCCCCTTCTGGCTCCTTCCCCAGCAAAATAGCTTCGGCACCCCAAGTCTCCTCCTACTCTCCTTGCGCTTAGCTCCTCTGCGCAATTGGGGTGGCGGAAGTGGCGTGCCTCCCTCATGTCCTGCCGAACAGGAGTCGGTGTTGGGGCTCTGAGTGGCATCGCCAAGCACTCCTCCCTCCAGACTGTGTGTTTGCCTCTCCTGGCTGGGTGAGGCGCTGGGGCTCTCCGCAGCATCACTGAGCCCTCTTCCAGCTGAACCAGCCCTTCCCACTTGAGGCGTTGCTGCCTCCTGTGCTGGAAGAGGAGCTGCTGCCCAACGGTCGGGGAGGCTCTCTGTATCCCGACAGACTGGATGGCAGTTCCCTGACAGGTACATAAAGTTCCCTTTCTTCTGCAGATGTTAAGGTTGGCAAAGGGAGCTCATCTCATCCATGCCTGGCTAAGCAGCCTCTGGGAGGCCTGAGGTTTTGCCTTCTAGCCCAACTATCCACACATTCATCTTGATGGGTCAAACTACCAAAGGTTGCATGGCTCTTGGGAAGCATAAATTCCATTGTTTCTATTGAAACAAAATCAGGTGCACATTGGATGGAATTGATTGTTGATTCCGCCTCCCCGCCATAGTGGATTTTCCAGTTCCTCACGACCCATTTACCAAGAGCAGTTTAAGCACTTCAGGCAGTCTGAGGCATTTTCTAGTGGTAGCTTTCTCTTGGTTTTTTCCCAAGGGCTAATTAAATAGATCTGTATTTGTTTCTAATTTTTTGGCAACAACGATAAAAATAAACAGGCACCTTTATTTTCTCTGCCTATGTGGAATATTAATCACATGCTTAAACTTGAAAGACAACCAACCCACACACTTTTGTAAAATATTCAACATGGTCTTTAAAGTCAATGCAATATGGGGCCATCTCTGTAAGAAAGAATTCTGCCTTAAATTAATATTGATGTAGCTAGCTGGCCATCACAATACCTTAGGCATTCAATTACATTCAATTATCTAGGGATTCTGCTGTGATCATGTTACATCTCTGTTCATCAGACTCCAGGGGGTAATACCTAATTAGGTCAGATTTTGTGACCCATTCATCTTCTGTGTTCATGTCAGCTAGAATTTATTTGACACAGTTCTACATTCCTACTTAGGCAAAGGTTAATAACCCTTCCATGGGTATTCAGCCTGTCGAGCTTCACATGTGGTAGGAATAAAGGCAGCCTTTGCCTTTGCACAGGTAGGCACGGAGAATGGTATCCACATGGAAATCTTTCAGCAGAGCTCAAACTTCTGCTGTGGCAGCAACTGATGCTTCAGTATATTGCTATGGGCCATGCTATTTTGTCATACCAAGAATAAGCAAATATTTGCAATAGCAAATAGGGCTGGCCCTACCATGCTTAGGGGCAAGAATTGAGCAGAGCTGTGAATACCAAGTGGCCTGCTCTATGCTCCCTAAGCTACCCTCAGGTTCAGTGGAGGACCCATTGCCGGTGTCAAAGTAAGATTCTGTTGCCAGTCTAGTTGGGTGTTGTACTTATAAATGGGGGAAAGCACCATCTTGTCCTTCACCTCAGCCCTCAGAATTTCCTGGGCAAGCCCTGGTATCATAGTACAAGGTTGGGGAACCTCAGGCCTAGGGTCCTCTTTGTCTGACTCATGGTATTGTCCCCAGGCCACAAGTGGCCTCTTCAGGTGACATCTCTCACCAACCCAGCTTCATACCCTTCTTGAATGTTTTTGCCTGTGTGAAAGGTGTCCTTGAACTCTGATCATGCCTCTTGGTTGCCAGGATGAAGGATGGAGAGTGATGTTGTTAAGAAGAAATGCTGAAGCATTCCCTTTACTGGCCTTCATCTAAAAGCCACCAGAGGAGTATAGTTAAAGCCACAGCTATCTGAAAGATGGGAGCTGAACCATTTATTTGATTTGAGCAGACAGAAGCAACAAACTACCTCTGAATTATTGGGGCTTCCTGTGTACTCATTATTAAATATCTGGCCTGTGCCTCCTTTAAAAGAAAAAGGTATGACCTAGGAGGCCATAGCAGACCCTCCAAGTATCCCCATTTTCTAGGGACCGTTCCAGATTTACAGAAGCTGTCCCGGTTTCTGATTTAATCCCAGAATGTCCCACTTTTCCTTAGAACGTCCCTATTTTCATTGGAGGAAAATTTCATTATTATTATTATTGAATAGGATGTCCCTATTTTCATTGGAGGAATGTTGGAGCATTTGCCATAGCTTTCTTGACTGTTGACTCAGAGGTGTAGCCTGGCTGGAGTGAGTTACCCCTGTATGCTGGCTCCCAAGTCTCATTAAGAAAAATGTTTGATTTGGCATTAACTGTCAGGGTTGAGCCAGATGAGGAGGAGTGGTGGCAAGCCCCCCCCCCCCAGCGAGGCTGCACCCATGGAAGAACCTGGGGAAATGGAGGAGTTTGTACCTGGAGAAGACTGGTGGCGGCACTCCTCGGAAGAGGAAGAGTCAGATGGAGAGGGGGAAAGACCAGAACAGGAGGAGGAGGAAGTCGAGCCAGAATCAGGCCCTTGTGAGGAGAGAAACAGGCAGGGCCCTTCCCCTCCTCCCTTCTCAGCTGTAGAGCGTAGAGCTGAGAGACGCAGGGAACAATTAGAGGCAGCTGCAACTCGTAAGAGACGTGGTTACAGGCCAGCTACTTAAGAAGGCTCTCTGCTCCCTTCGCTAGCACCTGCAACTGCTATGCTGAGTGCGTGGTTGCTCTTGCTCGTTCTGTTCTTGACTCCTGGCTTGCTCCTGACTCCTGGCTTGTTCCTGGCTCCTGGCTTGTTCCTGACTGGCTTGGCTGGTTCCTGACTTGGACTGTTTCCGACTTCGGCTTCTCCTGACCCCTGTACTGATACCTGACTTCAGCTGGCTTCTGACCCGGACTGTTCGGACCCCGGCTTATCTGACTGACTGCTGCACTTCAGCACGCCAACTTGTTGGTGCCCTAACATTAACTCAGCTTGCAGTGAGTTCCTACAGCAAAAGACAATACAGGGCTAGGTGGACCCCTGACAGTTAAGTACAGTCGCAAACATCTCTGGGGTTGTGGCACTCATCTCACTTTACTGTCTGCAGACAGTTTTTCTGGGTCATATGGCCAGCGTAAAGAAGAAGAAGAAAAAGAAAAAGAGGAGGAGGAGGAGGAGGAGGAGGAGGAGTTTGGATTTGATATCCTCCTTTCCCTTCCTCCCCCACAACAAACACTCTGTGAGGTGAGTGGGGCTGAGAGACTTCAGAGAAGTGTGACTAGCCCAAGGTCACCCAGCAGCTGCATGTGGAGGAGCGGAGACGCGAACCCGGTTCCCCAGATTATGAGTCTACTGCTCTTAACCACTACACCACACTGGCTCTACACCACATGACTAAACCGCTTCTGGTGAAACCAGAGAAGGGCACAGAAACACTGTTTACCTTCCCGCCGGAGCGGTACCTATTTATCTACTTGCACTTTGATGTGCTTTTGAACTGCTAGGTTGGCAGGAGCTGGGACCAAACAATGGGAGCTCACCCAGTCACGGGGATTTGAACCACTGACCTTCCGATTGGCAAGCCCTAGGCTCAGTGGTTTAGACTACGGCGCCACCTGCGTCTGATATAGGGCAGCCTAAACAAAACCAAATAAATAGGGGATATATTCAAAGATTTTTTTAGAAAACACTGCAAGTCACCTCCAGTTGACTTACCTTGGAAGGAAATTGCCTTTATAAAGCTGCCCTAAGACTTTCTACTGTTTAGGGATCTGGGGACAGAGGAAAGAGTATTTGTTATTCTGCCACAGATCTGAAAAATACAAATTCCTCTTCATCCTTGTTTGGTTTCTGACTAGTACACTACCCCACTTCAGTGGGGAAGCTATCATCTCACACTATATTGTAAACTTGTTTGGGGCATTTTTGTTTACTTATTCTACTGTGTACTATTTGTTTGTTTGCTTGCTTGTTTAGAACATTTTTACCCTAGGAGCAGAGGGTGGCATCCATGGAATCAGCCCCTTTATCCTCAAAACAACTCAGCAGGGCAGTTTATGCAGCTTGCTGGTTCCCATCTAACCAAAGAGTTCATTGTTTTACTCTATTTGCCACAATGTCAACATTGTGCTTTGAAAAGTGAAGCAAACACACAATTTCGACCACCAGAAAGGAACATGAATCAATAAGCACTGGCTCAGTAAGTAAGCATGAGAGCTGAATTGTATAGGCCTTTGTGCCTTTAATCAGCATTTAGAATGTCACAGAGAGATGTAAGAATTTAATTCAAATTCTTGGGGCTAAAAACATTGTGAACAACACTGACAACAAAGCATTAACTTTCTAGTACATTCTGCTGGGTAAAACATTAGATGTCAAAGGACACACTCAAAGGAAGAATTTGATGCACAATCCATGAATACAGGTGAAGAAAAATCTCACTCCCTTGGTTGGATTCAGAGTTGCCTTTTTGCAAAAGGAAGGGTTCATTCCATCATGAATGGGCCTTTGATTCACCAGAGACTCCTGCATATCAAACTGGGGGTATAGTTCAGTTTTGCTGATTTCCCTATCCTCTATAGTCTCCTACATCACCTCCCATACTGGTCTGCATAATTTTTTGGAGGGGGGAGAAAGTTGGAACTATTTTTTTAATCGTCAACAGGACAGCCCTGTGAGTGGAACCCTGTTCACAGTGTATCTGCATTAAACTCATTTTATTTAATTAACAGAAGCCACAGAATGCTGTTGGCAAACTGTGCAACAAAGTGGGACCTTGGTCCATTAATTCAGTATTGTCTATACAATACTGTTTTGGACAAGAATCTTTCTCAGCCCAAATTGGGGCATGCCAGGGGTTAAACCAGGGACCCTCTGCATGGAAAGCACGTGTTCTCCCTCTGAGCTTGAGACTAAGCAAATTTTGAGGTGCCTGCTTAGTGTAAAAGTTACATCTGTTACATCATGATTTTGAAATAACGGGACAGCAAATCCAGGAAGGAGTCTGAACCTGGACCTTGTATAGTAGTGCCTCACATCTCTGTGTGCCTGTCTGTCCACCTGCATTCGAACCATTGTCAGTATATGTGAGACAAGTACCACTAGACAGCTGATAGGAAGGCGAGGTGATAGGCTGCAATCTCTGGATAAGGGACATGCAACTTTTCTTTCAGTAAAGATCCACCCAAATGTTCCTTGCCCTTGGAACAGGAGTGTACAACCTATGGCCCTCCAGATGTTGTTGGATTCCAATTCCCATCAGCCCCAATGGTCTTGAAGGATAGGCCAATGGTCATGAATGATGTCCAATGCCAGAACTTCCAGTGGTCGTGAATGATAGCAGTTGTAGCCCATCAACATCTGGCAGACCAATGGTTTGTTACAAAATATGCATGGGGATACAACTGATTACCTTGGCTTTAATGAGTTATTTTCTTTGTGGCATCAGAAACGATTACGCTGATCTTCAACCTCACTTTGGACCTATATGCATACATAGCAAACACCTCACCTTACACTAAGGAAAGAGGAAAGGACTGATGTGCTTAAGAAGCCTGGAAGCAAAGAGTCAAATATAAACATGGCCTTAAAAACCTGAGAGTGATAATCAGAACAGCTACTCCTCACACATTCCCATTATTTTGAAGGCATTTTGTGACAAATTATGTATATTTAGGATGCTCTTGCAGTCAGTTTGAAAGGAAAGCATTGTATTTTCTATTATCTAGAGATAACTCCACAAGGATTGAGTGAAACAAGCACGGGAAACATACAGCAAATATTGTCATCTGTTAGTAGTTATTTGAGAGAATGTGTGCTCCATTGAATCTTTTGCTTCAAAGTATTTCCCCCCTGACTATCACTCATGTAAAGGGTGCTTGTCCTACAGTACTGGGATGTATATATTAGGGGTTTTCATTTGTTCTGAGTAAGGGAGGAATAACAAAGCACATTGGGGTGATGTTGGGGTCTCCCTCCTCTGCCCAAGTCAAAGTATAGTCAATAAACCCTCCCTGAGTTGGTTTGGTGCCAACTGTGCTTTTCTATACCTTATACTGCTCTGTGTTTTCATCTATCTATCTATCTATCTATCTATCTATCTATCTATATCTGTATTTATTTAGGTCTATGGGCTTCACAAAATGTTGCCAGTGGGGCCCTGGGGAGCCCTGGATTATGTTTTAAAAAGCACTGCAGCTGAAGAACCTAACAGTAGCAGAACGTAAACAGCCCTGATAACAATGAACATGGGACAGGATGGAAATCATTGCCTCCTTGCACCCCAAGTTGTAGCATAATCCATGGATTAATAGCACTGCTGAGTGGTTCAATAACCACTAGTAATAAATAATCTGCTAGTAATAAATCTGTTTTTCAGATGCTACACTAATTTTTTGACATCATATGTTGTGTCCTTTAGTACACCTTTGTAATAGTCCCTGTGCCTCAGAAATATACAGAGACTAGGCAATCATATACATGTCTACTCAGAGGTAACCTCATTGAGTTTAACAGGGTTTACTCCCAGGTAAGTGTGTGTTACTGTAGAAACCTCTCAAAAGGATGAGCTTTCTTAAAGCTCTTTGCAATATTTAGATTCACGAATATTGGACTAAACTCTTCTCCTTAACAATAAACTTTTTGTATTGTGATTGTAGGCAAGTCCTCCATCGCAATCAAGCATATTGTAAGCGTGTGGCACTTGGTAGTTTAAAAATAACCAAAATTTGAAGCTTCAGATCATTTTGGAAGGATACACATGAACAAAGACAGTTCCAATCAGCATATTGTTAAAAGAAAGAAAAACCTTTTGTTTTCTTGCACTTTCTTTTATGAACTAAGTAAAATCGAACTGAGGCCAGATTCCTCATTGATCAAGCTCTTCAGCACTAAAGCTGGACAGCATTAAATAGCCAGTTAAAGCATCAATGTGGATCAGCTGTTAAGTGCTGACAACTGAGTGTTGCTGCTGAGTGCTCACATACTGCTTAACAATGGCAGCACAGCTGCTTAGCACATATCACCTTTGTACTTTTTAGGCGCACTAAATCACCGATTTGATCTTCAGCAGGATAGTGCTACTTAAAGCATTTCCCACTAAACACAGATGACTTTCATTATTTGCCTTCTGTAGAAAACCTGAGTTCTCTGAAAAAACGTGAGTGCTTCCTTCCTTATGCTTCCTGTGTACTTGGGTGACATTTTTTTTAAAAAAACCCAATATGAAACTGCTAAGTTAGATCATTGATCTAAAATAAGAAGACAGGACATGAGCCCAACATCTATCTTTTCCCCAATGACTTGTGTTTAGAGGTATGTTGCCTCTGTTCCTGGAAGGAGTACATAGCCATCATGACGAGTTCTCATAGGCTGGATCTAGACACATAACCAAAAATAAATAACCAAAAAATCTAGACACATAACCAAAAAATGGTATCTGAAGAAGTGTGCATGCACACGAAAGCACATACCAAGAACAAACTTAGTTGGTCTCTAAGGTGCAACTGAAGGATTTTTTTTATTTTTTATTTTGTTTTAACCAAAAAAAAACATTTCAGGAAAACACATAGTAAACATCATAACAGGAAATCCCGTTGGTGAAAGACGGAACTCTACAGCGCCATCTGGTGTCACAGTGTTATAACTCATTTAAAGCGCTTTCTCTTTACTAATGTAGCTTAGTCCATAGATAGCATTACATCCATGGAGTTGTCAAACCTCCTTTAAAAGCTAGGTTGGTGAATTCATGGGACCCTCCTAAATGGGGGGTCCTGGTTGTGCACACACCCCTAAGGCACCCCCGCTGGGAGAGTTGTTGCTGGGTGTGGCCCAAGCCTTAACCGTTAGGCCCCGGGATTGCACCAGGCTGTTTGGGCCAATCAGGTCGGTTGGCGCGATTCCTGGGGTCTATAAAAGTGGCAGCGCGCCATAACTGGGGGCACATGCTATGCTCTGCCTAATACCCACCCTCCCTCCCTCCCTAATTTTAGGTGGTGCTGCTTTGGCCTTGCTTTGGACTGTGTTGCCTGCTTTGGAACAGGGGCTGGGTAGGATTTTTTTTCCCATTTGTCAGATTGGCTGTAGCCACTTGATTTTTGCCTACCCCCTTAGCAATCGTCACAACTTTGTAAGGTTTAGTGGTTAGGAATTGGCTTATTGAAGTGTGTGGGAGGGGAGGTGCAACCATCACCTGCCCCTCCATGAATAAGGGTATTCTGGTAAAGGAATCTGGGGGTCCTGGATCTCTTCCAAATTCCGCTTGAGGGGCTAGGGCCATGCCAGGACCACAGGAACCCCGGGGTGAGCTTCGGTTGATCTACATCGATGTTGCTCCCTCGTTTGTTGTTTACCCTTTCAGACTTCCAGCCAGAGAGACAGGAGCCAGTTATAGTCTGTTGCCAATGCCTAAGCCAATACTGCTCACTTTGCTGTAATCATTAAAGTTGTGGTCTAAATTTTGCCCAATAACTTAAACTAAAATTACGTGTCAGTGTGAAGTTATTTTCAGGGGAAGGGCTTGGGGGCCTTGAACATATAACTACACACTGTGTGAAGAAGGGCTTACTTCTGTTTTCCCTGAACCTCTCACTCTTCAGCTGGAAGAACCAGGGTCTAGTATTATGTGAGAAGGAGAAAAATATGTCTCTGTTTATTTTCTCCATACCTTACCCAAGTTGACGCACCTCAATCATTCACCTTGTACTCACATTTCCCCACTAAACTAAATAGCCCATGATGTTGTAGGGGCATAGTTCCAGCCCCTTGATAATCTTGTTTGACCTTCTCTGTGCCTTTTCCAGATTTCCAGTATCTTTATTCACATGCATCAAGTTCAAGTTCATCAATTTTGACTGGCAACCATTCTCCATGTGTAAACAGAGGAGAAACCCACACAAGCACACACATCAGTCCTGCTGCCTATGGTTATTTTAGCTGCAGGGGACCAAATCTTTAATGCAAACTATGCACTGCACCACTGTGCAATAACCCCCTTAACAGTTCTGTATATATATATATATCTGATTCTGAAGCAACCACAGCATCTCCATCCTTTTGCCATTCAGGTCCACCTTTTCCTCTGCTACAATATCTGTCAAAGTCTCTCTAATGTTATAGGTATTGTTGAAGAGTAGGATGAGGAACTCGGGTTCCCTGTTCACAGGCTCATCATGTAAACAATATGTTTTCATTAGCAATATTAACCTTAGGAGACTCTTTTAAGAACTATTGAAATGGCAGCACAAATACAAAATGCCTGCTGACAATCTCCCTTCCGTGTGACATGTCAAAGAAAGCAAAAAGGAATTATGGAAGCAGCTTTAGCATGAGAAATAATAGCAATTCATTCATCCATCATATATATATATATATATATATATATATATATATATATAATGTATATATTTATATATATATATATATATATCTCCCTCTTTTAAAGCTATTATAATGGAGGAACAAACATCCAGCAACTGACAATTTCAGAGTCATTCACCAACTCTGTGACTCTGTAAATCACAAAAGTGGTTGATAAAAGAAACATATTATCCCCCTATTATTTTCACAGTTCAGGTACAAAATGTGAGATGAGGGGTTGATGAGGCATAAAATTATGCAACAGAGTATTCCTAGGTGTAGACTGCTGTTGCCTTCTGTGCTTTAAATCCAATGCCAGGTATAAAACCTTGTTAAATATCAAGGCCAGGATGTTTAGCAACACATAGCTTTATTCACGGCAGATTGAATAGCTGTCCACACTTACACTTTAGCGTATGTGTGTCAGTGATTTTTTATTTTTTTTACATATGGTAGATTGAACAGACTGAGGAGCGTTGCCTTGTGAAATGTAGTAAAGACAAGAAGAGTACAAACAAATATACTTCAATGTAAAAAATGTATTGCACATGGTGTGGGCTCTGGGGCTCTGATATGCATGTAGAGCTCTCCCCCATCCACAAAGCCTTCTCCATTCCACTATAGCAGTGGTTTTCAACCAGTGTGCCTTGGCACCCTGGGGTGCCTTGAATGGTGGTCAGGGGTGCTGCAGCCAACACTAGCCTTTTTCCTTCCCTCCCTCCTGTGATACCCTCTCCTGTCTATGCTTCCCAAATGCTTGCACAGCTGTTCATTGCAGCAGCCCCTGCTACAAACCCCTCAGGTGCCTCTGGGACTGGCTGGGGGTGCTGGTTTCCAGAAGCTGAGGTAGCCTCAAAAAGGGGCGAGGGGCTGCCAGCTCTGCAGGCAAGGGGTGACATAACTGGGCTTCTGAGGCTTCGAGCATGTTTCCCCACAGGGGAGCCGCAGAAAGAATGTAGTTGGTGAAGGGAGCCATGGACTCAAAAAGGTTGAAAACCTCTGCACTATAGTAAGTGGGGGGCATTAAAGTGCAAGGGCGCCCATGCAGACTGTGATGTATATCAAGGGTTCTGGACTTTTTAAATTTTGTTTTAAAATACAAGCATTTATTTAGTCCACACCAGACAATTCATATGACATCACATCCCTGTATGACGTAAAGATTGAAATGCTCTGAGACAAATCCCTAGAGCTGGCACTTCTATGGGGCAAAATGAGACAGCAGGGTGGCAGAAGAGTGCCCCTCACTTGGTAGATACTTCCCTCCAGCTTTGGATAAAGCATAGTTGCATTTTTATTTCATGTCACTACAGTGGTACCTCGGGTTACATATGCTTCAGGTTACATCCTCCGCTAACCCAGAAATAACGCTTCAGGTTAAGAACTTTGCTTGCTTCAGGATAAGAACAGAAATTGTGCTCTGGCGGCGTAGCAGCAGCAGGAGGTCCCATTAGCTAAAGTGGTGCTTCAGGTTAAGAACAGATTCAGGTTAAGAATGGACCTCCGGAATGAATAAAGTACGTAACCAGAGGTACCACTGTAACTGCTACCTTTTTCCCCCTGTAGATTCACTAAGTTGAAGACAATATCCTCTCCCTATTCAATCATCCAGTCCGA